>JZKD02S0792138.1:794914-809177 GCA_000966675.3 Picea glauca | reverse complement strand
TTCTTGGCTAGTCCAGTTATTTTTACAAACTGGGGGAAACAGGGTGTTACAGAGAGGGGGGTTGAATCAGTGTAGGGCTCTTTTTAAAACTCCCCCTTCACAAAAATGCCTTAGTTAGCAATCACCATTTACTCATCACTTATTACTGTATTTTATAACCAGTTAAATGTGAACATATATCGGCAACATATCTCAACAACATATATCATCAATAAGTCATCACCACAAGGAACACAAGAAACACAAGATGTATGTACAATTTACTTTTTATTGCGGACTAGAATCCTTGGGTTATCAACAACTGAATAGAGTTACAACTCCACAAGAGCACCAAATATACAATGCAACAATCAAATTACACAACTCAGCACCAACTGAGAAGAGGAATCGATCCTCAACAGATACCAATCTTTCAATAGGTACGTGATTTTTCAGTAGTGCAACACATGTATGTACACACCCTATTAGTAGTACAATTCGCGTATGTACGTGACCATTATGTACTACAACCTGCATATGCCTTCTGAGTAATTAGGGTTTTCTCTCTATGAAAAACTCATATCCTTTGCAACCTTTAGTCACATATACTTATGTCTTTCATTGTCCAATCTGAACCATAACCAATCAGAACACACCTATTCTCTCCCACAACTTACTCATGCTCCTCAACCATACAATATGAATACTACTTAATCATATATAAGAAACCAATATACTATGGAAATCATATCAGTACTGAACCATAAGAGTGTTTCTCACTCTACCAATCAACCAACAAAACCATATCACAACAACTATACCAAGAATTCTTTAAGCATTCACCATACAATAAGAAAGAGTATCCGTCAAGACAACTGTGTAACCATACCAGAGTTTCTATGGAAGATCTGAGCCCATCGAATGCATATCTGGAACTTTATTCAGACTTCAAGAACCTGGCATCAACTCACACTCAAGTATCCATGACTTCATCCAAATGTACGTGCTCTGGCTTCGTTAAGCCCGTGTATTTATGTGTTTTTTCCCACTATTGCTCGCGTACTCCTTTAGAAACTAGGTTTTTGAAATTTCGAAACTTTCTCCATCATGAACTCAGAATTACAAAAAATTTGATGCGTCCATGAGATCCTCCAGTCAATCTCTCTCTCAGAATAAATCTTCAAGCTATGCTCAAGAGATGATTTTCACAAGAGACCCTTGCTTCTTATTTATACTCTCCAAGTAGCTTCCTTAGAATCATCTTCTAGGCCACTTTTTCCACATAGCCACTTTGTCCACATAGTCACCTATGTCCAACTTTTCCCAATTTTCCACTTGTCCATGTATCCAATAACCATTTGACCACTTCACTAATCTTCATCTCATTATTCCACAATTAATCATGGGTTCTTTAACCATACTACTAGGATTACTCAACCACAAAGCATCTTCTCATGAGGGCTTTCACCATAAGGGGACCACTTTGGAGTTCACTGCAAATCATCTTCCCATGAGGAATTTTTCCATAAGGGGACCGCTTTGGAGTTCATCCATTTGTACAAGCATGGAAAGACAATAATGAGTCATCTTTACATCAATCCAACTACAACTCATTGATCCATCTTCATCTATGCATACAACTATGACTCCTCTTGACATCAATCCATTGACATCGAGGTCAATACATGATCCATCAATCAAGGTCAATAAATGATCCATCAATCACTACATCAATATACTATTACAAGACATTGTTTCTTTGACATCAATGACAACATGATCCAACAATACCCCCCTTTGGCATTGATGGCAGTACCAACATTGATGTCAACACCAATTGTTGATGGAAACATGTAGACAAGGCATTGATCTACATCAATATGAATCTAAATCACATCAATGTGACTATATCTCCCCCTTTGACATCAATGGAAAAGGGTCATTCTCCCCTTGGGGATGCTCCCCCTGCCTAAATTCTCCTTGGTTTTGCTCCCCCTGTCTTAATTCCTTTGATCTTCCTCCGAACAATTGTTTGAATTTTGAACAAGGTATATCACTCTGATGTATTGATGAAGATATATAGCTCATGCTCCCCTTGTTCCCATCGCTCCCCCTGGAACTATGCCTATGTGCTCTTTCTCCAAGTATATGTCTCTTTTTCAAGTATTTATCTTTTCATCTGATAAACCTCTCCTCCTAGAATCATGGGAAGAAGAATGACCCCCCCTATGGGTATGTCTCCCCCTAACTTCACTGCAATATGAACAATATGCTACCATTGCAATATGATTCTGTTGCAAATGCTACTTCTCAACCAGAATATAGATCAACTGCTCTTTCTATGACGATCCTTGGACCTATCCATGCGTCAAACTTTTGCCATACCATACATCATGAAGAAAAATCTATGTCAACAATGAATAGAGAATCATGAACAAAACATCAACCAAGTATATTCTATGCTAACCATGCACAATACCCATGTACAACAACCATGTACATCAATACCATATCATATTCCATAGGATATCATTAATGGAGTGTATCAACCATATGCCTCTACCAACATGCCAGCCATGTGCCTCAAAAAAGTGTCATATCACTCATGATATGCCTCTACAAAGAACCAAGTGCCACAATCATGTATCTTAATCAAATGAAGCATCTCAACTATATCATCCATACATCAATAAGTGCACCAAACATGTACCACTTGTACCAGGCAAGTGCATAAACCATGCACCAATACTACAACAAAATGAACTACAGTCAAGATGTGTCCTCATGCATGTATTCCATATCCACCATAAAACATGTGCCAATCATACTAATAGTAGGTGCCTCTAACAATATACCAAAAGTGTACCAATCATGCATCAACTATAGATCAATCTATGACTCATCAATGATGCACAATATGACCACCTCATAAACTCATCCACTACATGTCCAACTATATAGCCCATCCTCATGCCAAATGCATGCACCAAGATATCCAACAAATATGCATCTCACAATACATCATAATATATATCAATGGAGCTCAAATATGTATCAACCATGTATCCCAACAGATCAACCTTAACCACCATTCACTACAAAAAATACTAAGCATACAATAATAGATGTACTAGAAGTGTTCTTCAATAGATCAATAAAATCTCTAGCTAGCATGATCATGATATATCTCATAACCAAAGTACCATAACTTCACTATCACAACCAACATTATGCCTCAACATAAAAGTGTCTCAATCCACACTCTAGGGTTAATGCAATGCATATAACACAGTCTTTCAACACGCAACCATATATCACCACCATACATACACAAATTATGTATGCCAACATGTAGTCATGAAAACCTGCAAAAAACATGTCAGACCCTGCAAGAAACCATGTCAGACCCTGCAACACAAAGTTATACCATCATACCACGCTGCAACTCATATGCATATCCCTTTTCCCAAGGATTTTTACCACAGATACGCGGTCTGCTGCACAAACAACTTGCGTATGTATGCGGTATATTCATAGGTCAGCTTGCATATGTACATGACTTTTACCATTCTAACCCACATATGCTTATGAATATGACAAACTTGAGCTTCCCTTAAGGCCGCCATTATGTTCTAACTGTTCATTCTTCTTCACCCACTTTTGAAGGTGTCCCGGTTTTTCAGAACTTGAGCTTTGAGCTTCCATATTTTCAAAAATATCTTCCTTCCTAACTTCATGCCTTCTTCTAGTCATGCTATATGAAGTCCTCATCATGGAATTTCTTCTTGTGTTCTAGCAATCTTGGGATTTGTGGCCAAATCCACTACAACTGTAGCATCGCATGGTGTGACAATGAGCAACACTATGTCCTACTTGATTACATCTCCAACACCTTAGTGTGTTATAAAATCTTTCACTATATTTCCTTGCATAATATCTACATTCCAAAGCTTTGCGGCCATATTCATTACATGAGTAACATTGACCATGAATATTTTTTTCATACCTTTGCTTTGGTGTCCATCTTGAAGGTATCTTGAATTTTATTTGAGATGTAAGGGTGGCGTCTTGATGTCTTCCTTGCTTTGTTCTTTTGAAACTTTACTTTACTTGTGTAGATGGTTGACTTGCAACATTATTTCCATCCTTTGACATTGAGGGACTTACCTCATGCTTCTTTTAGGTGCTTGCTTCAACATGTGTAGTTTCTTTGTTGTATCCAAGACCTAATTTATCATTTGGTGATATTTGACTATCCAAGATCTCATTGAATATTGTTGAACTATTCAAGAATTTGTTTGTCTTCTCTACTTTATTTCTAAGATCAACAAATTCAGCTTCCAACTTATGACATGCCTCTTCCTTTTCATTTACTTGATTCTTTAATAGTTCCTCTATCCTTTTTGCTTCCTCAATTTGGTTCTTGAGATGGACATTATATTCAAGACTTTTGCTAATCTCATCATCTACCTTCTTATGTTATTCTATTTCATTCTTTAGACTTTTGATATATTCTTTTTTTTCTTCTAATTGAGTCTTTTTACTTTCTTCTTGTTCCTTGAGCATTTCCTCTAACTTTAAGATACGCCTTTGATTCGTTTAAAGAAATTTTTTAGTGTTCTCAGAAAGATAGCTATATTCTATGTAATAGTGGTCATAGTTGTATTCAAATAAATCCCATTCAAATTTATTTTTAAGCTCCGATAGTTCTTATTCTACTTCTTCCATGAGATAACTATCATCTAACTCTACACAAACTATTTCTAGATTTTCTTCTTCACTTGTAGAGAAATATTCAACATCATGACTTTTTGAAATAATGCAATCTGAAGATTTTGGAGATTATTTACCTTCATCGATCTTGATGGAATTGTCTTCAAGGTCTTCCTTTTTTCTTTGGTATGTATTCTATAGATTTATCCATATATCCTTGGTGGAAGTGCATTGTCCTATGCTCTCTTTGATAGAACTTGAGAGTCCAGTAAGAATGGTCTTGAGAGCCAATGCATCATTATTATTTTCTTCCCTTTGAGCTGCAAATTTTGACTTGTTCTTCAAAGGAACTGATCCACCAATGGCTACTTTCAAAAAACCCGCTCCTATTTCCTTCAAATGCACTTTAATTTCTATTCTCCATGTAGAATAATTTTCCTCATCAAAGATTGGAAATTCATCTTCCATTTGTGTGTCCATGGATCTCCTCCAAGCTTTTTAAGGCTTATAATGAAATCTCTCTCTGATACCAATTGTTGGACACACCGACCACACTAAGAGGGTGGTGAATCAATTTAGAGCTCTTTTTCAAACTTCCCTTCACAAAACTCCTTAGTTAGCAACCACTAATTACTCATCACTTATTACTGTCATTTATAACCGGTTAAATGTGAAAATATATCAGCAACATATATCATCAATAAGTCATCACCACAAGGAACACAAGGAACAAAAGGAACAAAAGGAACACAAGACGTATGTACAATTTTCTTTTTATTACAGACTACAATTCTTGGGTTATCAGCAATAACTAAATATAGTTACAACTCCACAAGAGCACCGAATCTACAATGCAAAACTCAACTTACACAACTCAACACCAACTGAGAATAGGAATCGTTCCTCAACAGATACCAATATGCCAACAGGTACATGACCTGTTAGTAGGGCAACATGCGTATGTACGCGCCCTACCAGTAGTACAACTCACATATGTACATGACCAATCTGTACTACAACCTACGTATGCCTTCTAAGTAATTAGTGTTTTCTCTCTATGAAAAACTCAGATCCTTTGCATCCTTCAGTCACATCTACTTATGTCTTTCATTTTCCAATATGAACCATAACCAATCACAACACATCTATGCTCTCGCACAACTTACTCATGCTCCTCAACCACACAATATGAATGCTAATTAATCATGTATAAGCAACCAATATACTATGGAAATCATATCAGTACTTGTTGGCAGCCAATTAGCATTTTTATCCTATCCTAATAAGATGCCTACACCAGTGTTTTGCAACCCTGATTTTCATCGCAATCTTTGAATAAAACGACACTATTATTTGGTGCATTTGCACACTTTCCTTTGTTCTCGTTTTCATGACTGCAAGAGGGAGAATTTTGATTTCGAAGTCACATTAAAATCGTCAGTGGATTATTATGGTACTCTTGTCTATGTGTTCATTGCATTTCCAATTTAATTATAGTCGCACAATTGGAAAGACTCCAAGATCCTTACTCTTTTGGCATCCTTTAATTGTTAATATGATTTCATTTTTATAAGATTGTGATGATATTGTAATGACTGTCATTGAGTCCTTGGTGGTTTGATGTCCTATAATCTTTCATCGATTTCCTTGACACATTGGTTTCATGAAAACACATTGACGTTGTGATTAGACCCTTGGTGTAATCATTTCATACAACACACATTTGTTATGATCGAACCTTTGGGGTTGATTTGGAATCATTGTTTTGGTTTTAAAACTATGCAAACGCTATGCTTATGCAATTTTTTGGGTCGACCTACCATAGATTTCATTAATTGTTTGACTGGCATTTTTTTTAACATAGTGATTTGAATCACCATTTGCGATGTCGGTTGTACATTGGGAAATGAATATTTTGCATGGGTTGAGTTAGCTCCACCACCCTCGCACATTTGGGCATTAATGCCTTCCCCCTATCCTGGGTCACCTCGGTTATTTTCGGGTAAGCCTGTGAGCTATTCAATCTGGCGTATACCTTGTCCAAACCCTTGCCTGTCCACCTGGCTCACTGTGTGCTCTCGTCTATGGAACCTGTGGTGCACATAGAGCCAAATGGTAGCCAAACACTCTTGTTGTTTGACAATTCCCGCGAAGATTTCGAAAATGGTGGCTGGCTAGTGTTTATCCAGAGATTTGAGGGTTTTAACCTTTCGGTTGCCCAACAATTCACCCTTACCTTCGATGGTTACAGGGATAAGGTCGAAGACATACAGCTTGAGCTCAATGAGGAATTTCTAAGTTCGGCTACAGGCTTACTAGCCACAGGGAAAAGGTGGTTCAAAAACTCCAAAGTAGAAAAGGTGTCGTGGCCGCTTCTATTCACTTCAAGGATGGTTGTTTCTTGTGATAGAGGTATGCCTATCACTACCCTCAAACCCAGGTGGCACGATCGTTTGGTAATTGTTAAATAGTTTGTGATCTATGAAGGTCGGTATGTCTTGGTATTTCTGTATCATCTTCGATTATTGATGAATTTTATAGGCTACCCTCTAAACATGCCACATTATCTTTTGCGTAGTCTGTACAAGAAGTCTAAAAGATTCAAGCATGAGAAGGTTGATAGCAGCCTTTTCCATCACGGCTTGATTAAACTCATTGTCGTCCACCAATTGAGCCTTAGTGGTGATAGTTGGCAAGCCTTCCTGACTAGGAATGGCTTTGCCACTCCCGAGTCTATCCAAGTGGACAAGGTTGTGGTTACGGAAACTCTGGTTGGACCAGCCATTCCATTTCATATCCTTCTACCCCCTATCAAACACTCGGATTGCCCTGACATAGACCTACCCAAAGCCATAGCCAACCCATGTACTAAACATAAGGCTAAGGCCGTCAAGAATCCTGTGAGGAATAAAGGTAAGGGTGATACTACTGTCAACACTAAGGGGAAGAAAAACGCATGGTGGATATCCAAATGTGCCAGGAACAAACCCAAGAAAAACATCGACAAAAATCCCATAGTATTGACCGAGGACTCGGACTCCGATATTGAGAGTTTCCTAGCCGAGGAATATCCCTATTCTCATGGCCTCTGCCCTAAGGAACCCTATGACTATGTCTCTAACTTACCTCTGTGCCTCAAGAACGATCTTAACTACCTGGGAATCAAGCTGCACAAGGAAAACCCTGGTAACTTGAACAAACCCTCACCGGCGATGCCAAAGCCCAATCAATCACCATGTGCTCAATGTAATGCCTGGATTGAACGCTATTACACCGATGTACCCCTGTTGCAATCAAATAACAAATCGTTAGAGGAATGTGTGACAGTGTTTTCAAAGGAGAATGACAGGCTTCAAGCCAACGAGAAGAAACAAAAAACCACCGGTTCAATTGTTTTCAGAAACATCGAGGCAACAACGTCCTTTGTCAATTCCAAGTTATCATGACCGAGTTGTTTTCTTAATGCCCAGGTATGTACTTTTACATCGATTTTTCTTTACGAGTTTGCTTGAATTAATATAACCAATTGGATTTTCTTTCAATAGCTCTGTTCGTTTTGATTCAAAATGATTCTGTTACTTTCGTTTTACCAAAATAATTTCGTTATGAATCATGAGTGGGAAATTTGTTTGCTAAACTCGGACACAACTACGATTTAGTTAATACGATTTTATTGTGCTTAGATTAGTATAAGCGATTGATTTGTTTTGATTTTGTTTGGTTTGCTTTGAAAAAATTTTGTTCTTTTTAATTAATATATTCGATTGGTTTTTCTTTCGATTAGTGTTGTTTGTTTTTAATAAATTCAAAATGATCATGTTGACTTCGATTTACCAAAAACGATTCTGTTTCATTTTGAATAAACATTTTTGTTTGGATTATGATTGCATTCGACTCGTATAAAAGATTTGTTTACTGAAATCATGTAACAGTGTTTTGATTGATACGATTTTGAAAACGATCGTGTCGGCCCTGAATTACTTTGATTCATCTCTTTTGGTTCGATCCTGAAATGATTCTGTACGCCTAAATTAGCACAGTCATTTGTATAATGCAATGGATTCAAAGTTAGATTTGGTACAACTCTGTTAGTTTGAATTTAAACGATCTTGTTAATTTCGTTTTGATTCGACAACAATTTTGTTAAATGGATGAGTTGACATAAACTATTGCATGAAAATTTTACTTGATCGGTTACAGCCTATTTTTATTAAAATAGATTCAAACATGATTTTGTTTGCTCTCAATTAGCATAGAAGTTTTGATTTGAAATGATTCGTTTGGTTTCCAATTAGCAATTAAATATTTTTTTAATGGTTTGAATATAATTCTATTAAAGTTTTGGATTGATTTTAAAACAATTTTGTTTTCAAATTAGACCAGCTACAGAATCGCAAGATTCTGTAGCTAGTCTTAAGATTTTGATTTTTGTTAGTTTTAAAAACAAAATATCATCTAAACTTGTCTATTCTTGTCCACTTTCAGGTGCATACAAATTTCAGTGACCAATTGGGCATGTTGTGGCGGTTTAGGAGATACTTTTGTGATGTAGTTTTGTTATAGGTTGTTAGTTTTAGTTAGGGATAGAAACTTGGGAGATTATTCCCAGATTTTTTGTAAACTATTTTTGATAATTTCCTGATTTTAAAACAATTCTGTTTTCAAATTAGACCAGCTACAGAATCGTAAGATTCTGTAGATAGTCTTAAGATTTTGATTTTTGTTAGTTTTATAAACAAAATATCATCTAAACTGGTCTATTCTTGTCCACTTTCAGGTGCATACGAATTTCAATGACCAATTGGGCATGCTGTGGCGGTTTAGGAGATACTTTTGTGATGTAGTTTTGTTATAGGTTGTTAGTTTTAGTTAGGGATAGAAACTTGGGAGATTATTCCCAGATTTTTTGTAAACTATTTTTGATCATTTCCATAGGGATGTTTTACCCTGTGGTCTTTAAATACTTATTATTTTTTGTAATGGACCCATCATCATCTTCACTCTGGGGAGAACCAGACTATGGATTTATACTACAAGCTGAGATGAAAGTTGATGTCTTGTAACAGCTTTAGCTTTCAATATATCAAACTTTTATTTCAAGTTTTATTCATATCAGTTTGCAATCAATTATAGACTACTTTAGCTATTGTAATTATTTGCAGGTTGATGTGACTTGGTTTATGTGTCATCCATATCTGATCTCTCTTATTTAAAATTACAATAATTACTTTGTTTCAATTTAGTGAGTTAAAGATTTCTCTTCTTCATTAAATAAATCATTTTGTACAAATCTTTGCAAACAGATTTATCTAATTGTGATGATTTGTAAATTATAATATTTCTGTCAATTTTATGTCTTGTTTGTTCTGTTATTGATATTCAAAAGAGCACTACTGCTTCCTGTTTACAAGAGGCTTGCAGAGAATCTGGTGCAGGTTTCCTCCCATCGAACAACTGAACTAGATTCTTTACACAGGACAAATTAGAAAGTGTTATTACAGGTTAGCTTATTAGTGTTATTTAAGTAGTTTAGAGAGATATATTAGTTCAGATTCATAGTTAGAATTATTATTTTAATTGTTCAGCTTAGATAGTTTTCATTCTATTTCTTTATCATAAAATCATAAAAATAAAAAAAACAATAGTTTTGCTATCATAGGACAGTTACAAATGATTTTTTTCAGGTTTTCATTTAAAATCTATAAATCTGTAAATATTGTACATTTGTGATTAAGATTTAATTCTATTGATAGTTGAACTTTAAATTTTACAGAATTATTATAGTATTAGACAATAAATTGTATATATTTATTTCAGATTTGTTTATTAGTTTGCTTTAATTTTTGTTGTCTTTAGATTAGTTCCTTAGTGTAGTTTTCTTTCATTTTCATAGGACTTAGATCGGCCAATGGAGCCGCTAAAACCGTCAAGGTGGATCATCCCAAACGGCTTGGGTTATTTAGACAACCCCAGACCGGATCCACTCTTCCAGTTGGCGAGCGTTCATTTTCGCCTCGTCAACAAATGGCGCTAGAAGGAGGGTCTGAAATTTATTAATGGCATGAGGCAGTCGTAAGAATCCTCCACCACCTAACCACTCACCTATAGTGACAAGAAGTCATTCAAACAAAAACATCCCCCCTCAAACAACAACCACATCAAAGGACGATCTACGGATCACAGTCGAACTAGCAACCCCAAATCCTGCAGGTGGTGACGTACAAGAGATTGTCCAATAATCTCTCTTAAGAACACATAGTGCCTTCGCCCATTTAAGGAAACCAATTAGGGCTTTGGACCAACCATTGGATTTCTCTGATATTAGAGAACAACTTGGAGGCACTAACCTTACCTTGAACCCTACAGATCCAATTCTCACTCCTGCTGCAGGAGGATCTGGAATACCACCCTCACTGCCTCCATTGTCCCCTTCTTCTTCGGGAGAAGACTCTTTTAACGAAGGCAGTTCTCCTTCTCAGCCTTCCACACCTCCTACACCAATGGCCAACCAGAACAATCCTTCCAGACCTTGGTGTAACGACCCTAGTTGGATAAATGTTTAAGAAATTATAAAGTAAAATTAATTAGGGGTTAATCGTCTTAATATGGTATTAATTAAATAGGATAGGTATAATAAAACTAATTAAATAATTATTGATTAACTAATGGTTGCAATTTAACTAATTAATTGATTAATTAAACTACCTATTACATTTAAAAACATGAGTATTAAATTTAATAAATTAATAAGTTATTTAATTAAATTAAAAGGTCACGTACACAACAAGGGGATAAGTTATTAATTGCGGAAGGATAAGATATTAAAAAAAATGGATAAGGGGCATTAACGGGAAGGGATAAGGGGTAATAAATGAGTTAGATAAGGAAATTAATGAGGGGGAGGAGAGTCGGTGAAGGAGGGATAAGGAAGGGAAGGAGTTTGACGGGAGGCATGCTACGGAGGTTAGGGATGGATTTTGGGAGCTCTGGGATTTGCAGAGAGGGAGGTGAAAATTTGTGAGTGGGATTGATACAGTGCACTGGATTTGTTGGGGGGTTTTGGGCACGGGGCCCAGGATATCCATTGATATCCTGGAGCTAGGGAGCTACCTAGTTGGCAGGGAGGAACGGATTTGGGCAGTGTTCATAAGAGATCAAGGAGGCAAGCTGCGGGCAAAAGGAGGGATAATAGCATCAGGTTTAGGTATTTATTTCAAATTTATGCATTGTTTTAATTAGATATTAAATTTATTATTCATTGATAAATTTACATGCGTAAGTGTTAAAATATTTTGGAATTATTGAAGTTTCATAAACCTAGTAGAAATTAGTGTATTGTTGGTAGAATTACTAGATGTTAAATTAAAACCAGCCATTACATTTGGTATCAGATCCTTGGTTCAAAATCTGGAACCAAGGGCCTACCTACCCACCCATAAATTTAAATAAACATGCCTACTTGGTTGTGGTAAAACCCTAAATAAATGTATTAGGGTGAATTAAAATTTGGGCCTTAAGGGCCAAAACTCCAACCATGCTTAAACTGCACACAAAACATAGAAAGTTTAATAAAAATAAAAATAAAATAAATATAAAAGAAATACGAATAAAGAATGTGAAAAAAAAAAAAAACCCTTGCATGTAATTTGTTCATTTTGCCTACTTCAAACCCTAATACTATCAAACCCTAATGTCTTTTATGCGAACATTTTCTTTTTTTTTGGGGTAAAAGATTTGTGTTTTTCAATTGCAAGTTTGTTGATCTCTGTAAAACCATTGCCTTGATTTTCCAATGTATGAGTTATGGATGGTCTACACTTTCTTATTCTTGGAAATTTTCACCCTTTCAGACAAATTTTTCAACAATGTAGATTTGTTTAGCTTGTAGTATTTCATACACACGTAATCTTAATATTTTAAAGAAAATGCTTCCATTTAACTATTAATTATAAATAATATGTACATGAGGATATCTTTCGCTTTAAAAAAAAAAAAAAAAAAGCTAAAAAGGTAAATAAGAAAGTCATTTCCATAGTGTAATCAACACATAAGAAGTATTGGGCCAACAACCATATGGTAAGGCCTAACTTCTCTTCAAATCACACGAAGATGGACAAATGGACTTTTACTGTTCATGGTGTTGTTGGGTCTTTTTGAGTCGAATAGAGTGTACAGGGTCATTGGGACCATAAAAAAAGAAAAAAAAACTTCAAAAATCGATGCATAGCCAACAAATTATTTTTGAGATCTGAATTTTGCTAGTTCAAAATAAATAAATAAATAAGACAAAAGAAACCTATAATCTTCTATTTCTTGTCTACCTAAACCGTGTCATCTACTTATCAAACCATGTTACCTTATTCTAAATATGATTACTCCATGATCTAGATCCTAGTTACTATATTTCTAAATATAAAGGATTTATTCTATAAAATACGCTCATCATCGAGGTTAATATTTTATTAATAAAACCAGAGTCGGGTCCTCACAGAATCATCCCTAAAACGTTTGCAGATGGCTTAAAATGAAATTTTTTCAGAAAATAGACCAACAAATAACACCACTGACATATGAACTGGACAAATAACTCCCATAACCCATTATATATGAATCTCAAATACCACGAGTCATCTAAGAGAAAATCTGAAACAAAAATCGGATTCAGATGAAGAAATTATTGGAAACCGCCAGTCACCCTTCAAATAAACGAAATGAAAGTGTGTTTAAAGGAAAAGACAAACCTCAGGCCTGAGCCATCGTTTGAAAGTGGAGGTGGAAGCCATGGCAGGTCTACAGCAGGGAAATGGCCAATCCGCAGCAGACAACCCTTGAGCTTCAAGAAAACAAGGCACCCACAAATCCAAGCCCTCATATATCATGATATTCCCCTTCCACTAGCATATTAAGAATTCCAATCAATATGACTCAGTTTTAGCTGAGTCGCGACAGCTGAAAATGCTCAAGCTTCAGCTGAGAGGATTTCACTGGGATTTCACTGAAAACGCTCAACCTCTAACCAATGCGGGCTTTAAAACCAACAGAATAACAGAAACAATGTTCGTTCGACTTGCATGTGTTAAAAGCTAGTGATGTTGAGCCTGTAGCTGCTTGGTGGTGTTTACAGTCGAAAGAAAACTCAACATAATCATCCTAAAGCCAATCAACCATGAAATGATCATTCCAATGGCCCTGGCAGTGAGCCAGATAATCCCGCGCGGGCAGAACATCAGTACCCATATCTATCCAAATAATTAGATTATTCCAAATAAGGAGAGTGAAGGGCACGTGGGTCACATGCAAGCTCCACGTTGCCGACTTGTGAGTCTTTGGGAAAGTGGGTGACGTGCAATCCCCACGTTGCCAATTCAAGTCTTGTGTTTTAAATTAAAAAAAAAAAAAAAGGTATTTTGCTTAATTTTAATTTTAGTTTTTTTTTATATATTAAATTTTCCTGTATATTTTCTTTAATTTATTTTAAGTTGAAATAAATATCCAATGTAATTAAATTAATTAAATTAAATATATAAATTAAACTACGTTGAAAACTATTGTAAGTATTATTATTATTATT
>JZKD02S0792138.1:632211-651557 GCA_000966675.3 Picea glauca | reverse complement strand
CTTCTTCAATTCACTTTGTCATCTTCAAAAATTCATTTCTCCTCAACCATGAGGATCCACGTGATGTGCCACATACCACTGGAAACAACATGATGTATACTATCCATACATGGGTCTTGTATCTACATGTGCATTTTCCTTCATGTCCAAATGCCTTCATCAATCTTCCGGTCCAAAACCCATGACTAGGATTGACATCAATGACAACAACCAATCTTCCAACAACCCCCAAGTAGATGAATTAACCAATATAGTGAAGTCCCTGTCTGCAGAAATGGAGAAGATAAAATTTGAAAGAAATCAAGGTTATAAGAATGTCCCAAGTACATATAGAAAAGGTAATTTTAGGAGGCCGAATAACAATACTCCTCAGATTATGCCAAGGGAACAAAGGGACAGAGACATAAATGATCAGAAAATTCAAACCCCTCTTCAATACAACCTTGTTGTTGATGAAGAAAGGGAAGAAGAAGAGCTTGACCCTGAAATCCATTGTATTGGAGACACCTCCCCATTTCCCCATTTAACTCAATATTCCTACGAGGAGTCCCTCATGAACAATCAAATAAATGAGATGAGTAAGGGGGAGAAGGCCAATAGCAGTCCCAATAAATACAACCTCCGGTCTAAGAAGAAAGAAGGGAAGTCTGACATCCATGATCAACCTTCCATAATAGAGAAGCCCTCTAAAGACACAACAAACATCAGCAAGGAAAAGAGAGCTTAGAATTCCCCACCAATAGCCAAAGACTCTATCTCAGAGGTGAGAGAAATGATGAAGCCCCCTTTGTCCTTTAGTTTTGATCATGAAATCCAAAAGATGAGAATCCCTATGCCCCTTTCAGAGCTGGTTAAACATGAAGACTTCAAAAAATCCCTGTCTAAACTGTTGCAGTCTGAGCCATCTTTCCATTCCACAAACTCAGTAAATCTCCAAGACGAAAATCTAGCAGTCATCTTAGGTCCTATGGTAGAAGATAGAGATGATTCATCCCCTCCCTTTTACACATCACTGAACATACATGAAACGGTGCTACATAATTGTCTAATGGATTCAGGGGCTTCCCATAATCTTATGCCCAAAACTGTCATGGAAGAACTTAGGCTAGAAGTCACAAAATCCTATCATGATTTGTACTCTTTCGATTCAAGGAGGGTGCAATGTCTTGGGGTCATCAGAGACCTGGTGGTAACTTTGTTTCAACTACCAATGAAAAGTGTGGTGATGGATATTGTGGTGGCTAATGTTCCTCCCAAGTTTGGCATGCTATTGTCAATATATTGGATAAAAGGAATTTGGGGGACATACAAAATGGACCTCACATATGCTACCATTCCATTGTTCAGGGGGGAGAATAGGAGACTGTACAGGGAAGCTCAGTTGGCCTACATTATCAATGATGAGGAAAACCCCACCAATCACCCTATTTTCACTCCGAATACTGATTTGGGATCTAGCCTGTTACAACTCACTAACGCTCCTGAGTCTCCCCTTAAAATCAGAAAGCAGTCCCTCACCCTATGGGAAGATTCTCCTCCAATTACCCCTATTTGGAAAATGTTCTTTGACGGAGCCTCTTCTAGAGAAGGAGCTGGTGTTAGAGTGGTCTTTGTTTCCCTTGCTTATGAAACCATATCTCTATCATACAAATTATAATTTGAAGCTACCAACAATGTGGCAGAGTATGAAGCTCTGGCTTTGGGCTTGAGAGCTGCAAAGGACATGAGGATTGAAAAGTTAACAATGTTTGGTGATGTTGAGTTAATTATTCAGTAGGTCAAAAACATTTACCAAGAAAAACACCCTTGGCTTAGGAGTTATGGAAATGAAGTATGCGACCTGATTGACAATGTTTTCTCAGCCTTGAACATTTCATTCATCCCTAGAGAAGAAAATACAATGGTCGATTCTTTGGCTTCCTCAACAAGCAATTTCAGAGTCCCTCTACCTCCTAAACTCAGGTATGATGTAGAAATGAAATACAGATCCTCTATACCTAACAATATCAAGCATTGGAATTTGTTTGAGGATGATCTTGAGATCAAAAGGTTCCTTGAGACAGTTGATGAATTTTCAGCGTTGCACATTGATCAAGATCCTGACTCTGGAGTGGGTCCTCATGATAATATTTTTCTGAGAAATATTGTTGAACATCATATCATCCAGTTGCCTAGCAATCACATCCCAAATGGACTAGTCCCTTTAGAAAAAATATTTGACATAAATGATGTCGTAGTAAAGGGTAAAATATCAAATAATGATGCTAATGTGGCTGAGTGAAATATTGTCACAGAGCAGGAACCAAAATTTGTCAATTTGTTAAGTAGTCTGTCAAGAGAGAAGAGGGTCGAGTATACTAAGCTATTAAAATAATTTGCTGATGTGTTTTCCTGGACCTACGAATACCTCAAGACATATGACACCAATGTTATTGAACACAAGATTTCCCTAAAGAAGGAAGCCAAACCATTTAGGTAGAAGTTGAGATAGGTAAATCCTATGTTGTTTCCTATTATGGAAAGGGAGGTGAAGAAGCTTTTGGATGCTCAAATCATTGTGCCTTTGAGATATTCTGAGTGGATAGCCAATCTGGTCCCAGTAAGAAAGACGAATGGAGAAATCAGACTCTGTGTTGATTTCAGGAATCTAAACAGGAGCTCTAGGAAGGACAATTACCCGTTGCCAAATATGGAACATATATTGTAGAGGGTGACAGGCACGTCTAGAATTTCCATGATTGATGGATTTTTGGGCTACAATAAGATATCTGTCTTTTTGGAGGATAGAGAAAAAATAACCTTCACCACTCCTTGGGGTACATTCATGTATGCCAATATGCCCTTTGGATTAATGAACGTAGGAGAAACCTTTCAGCGAGCTATGGATATCGCCTTCATTGGGGAGAATGATAAGTTTGTGGTCATCTATCTGGATGACATAATAGTCTTTTCCAGATTTGATAAAGAGAATTGCTATCATCTGAGGAAGGTCTTCTTGAAATGCAGGAGGTTCGGTCTCTCTTTGAATCCCAAGAAATCATTGTTTCCCTTGAAGGAAAGGAAATTAATGGGGCACATAGTATCATCTGAGGAAGTCAGAATTGATCCCAATAGGGTGTAAGAAATCCAAACCCTATCACTCCCAAGATCTAGGAAAGAGGTTCAATCCTTCCTGAGAAAAATTAATTTCTTAAGGAGATTTGTTTCCAATTTTGCTGAATTGTTGAAGCATATCATAGTCATGCTCGGAAAGGGAAATGAAGTAAAATGGAATGTTGAGTCCCAAGAGTCCTTAGCCATATCAAGAAGGAATTGATTGAGGCACCTGTGTTTATCAGTCCTGATTATTCCAACGATTTTTTGATTTTTATTTCGCTTCATTTGATACAATGGAAGTTGTTTTATTGCAGGAAAATTCACAAGGGTTGGAGAAACCTATTTCCTTTTTCAGTAAATCATTAAGGGATTCAGAGGAAAAATATGACATCATGGAGAAACAGGCTTATTCCTTGGTGAAGGATCTTAAATATTTCAGAGTCTATGTTTTTCATTCAAAGATCACTGCATATGTTCCTTCAACATCTGTGAAGGAAATTCTCAGTCATCCTGACATAGATGGGAGAAGGAGAAAGTGGATTGCCAAGATCCTTGAATTTTATCTGGAAATAAAACCCACCAAACTGGTTAAAGGTCAAGGTTTAACCAAGCTATTGGCTGAACCTAATTGTAAATCTTTGGGGTTCAATTTCATCAACACTTACTCAGAATATCAGCAGACTAAGATGCCCGATGACAGTCCTCAAGATATCCCTCCACTGGCAGAGTTCCCTTGGTATAAAGATATTATATATTTTTTGCAAGAATTAAGACCCCCTGATGGAATGGGGAAGAGAAAGGCAAGAGCTTTAAAGCTCAAAGCAATTAAATATTGCCTTATTGACCAGGTATTGTATTGGAAAGACCCTCTAGGGGTGCTCTTGATATGTCTAGACCCACAAGAGGCCCAAAGAATTATGTTTGAGTTCCATGACAGCCTATGTGGGGCACACCATTTTTGGAAGACCACAACCTACAAAATTCTCAAGGTTGGGTACTACTGGCCCACTTTATTCACTGATGTCTACACAAAAATCAGGGCTTGCATCAAATGTCAAAAATTATCTGGAAAGCAACAGCTCAAGTCCTGGTCATTGAAGCCTATGGTAGCTTCAGGACCCTTTCAATAGTGGGGCCTAGAATTTATTAGAGAAATTCATCCTACTTCAAGTGGTCAGCACAAGTGGATATAGACTGCAATGGATTATTTCACCAAGTGGATTGAAGCTATCCCCACAAGGAGTGCCTCTCATAAAGTGATCATCGGTTTCCTGGAGGATATTGTTGTAAGGTTTGGTTGTCTAAACATAATCATCACTGATAATGCTGCATCCTTCAAGTCTGAGGAATTGATCAAATTCTGTGAGCAATTCAAGATTTTATTAATCCACTCTACCCCTTATTATCCCCAAGGAAATGGACTAACAGAATATTCTAACAAAATCCTTATTAAGATTATCAAAAGACTAATAGAGGAAAATAAGAAGGCATGGGATTCAAAGCTCAAATTTTCTCTGTGGTTTGATTGAATGACAACTAAGAGGTCTCTGGGCATTTCTCCTTTCCAACTTGTATATGGGACTGAAGCAGTTTTTCCTTCTCAGATGGCCCTACCTGTCGCAAAATTCTTTCAGGATTATCAAGGAAATCACGATGATATGATCAGAAGAATTCATCAATTGGTAGAATCCCAACATAATAGAGAACAAGTGATGAACAAAGATCATGGCTGTCATCAGAGGATCAAGCAAGACTTTGACAAGAAAGCTAGAAAAGAATATTTCCAGCTGGGAAATATAGTACTTAAATGGGATGCACCCAGACAAGACAAGGGAAAGCATGGTAAATTTGAAGCCCTATGGATTGGGCCCTTAAACATTTCTAAGATAATTTTGAATAATACCTACAAGTTGCAGGATTTGGAGGGCGATAAAGATTTTAGTGGCCCTGTAAATGGGAATTTTCTGAAGAAGTTCTTTATTTAAGCCATAAGTGGCTCTGACATATTTGTAAACATTGTTTTTCATTTTGTTTATGGTTTTATAAGTGACTCCATAACCCAACAACAAGGCACTGAAACTGGAGAAGGGTTCTTGGCATCTCACAGAGACCAACCCATCTTGCATGGAGCCTAATGTTATCACATTAATTTGTAGGGTTTTTATTTCCTAATAAGTGGACCCCCTTGGCGAAAAATGGAAAGAAATGGGTTAAAAATCCACTTATCCTAAGTTTTGTGGGTGTAGACACGTCATGCTAAGAAATGTGTGGATTTTGGTGGCTGAGATCTGCGTGCTCAGATCTATAGCACAGGGCGCATATCGGACCCCCCCTGCCATTCTACATTTAGCGGAAGGGGGGGGGGGGTCCGAGTTGGTGGTTTTAAATTGTGGGGCCCCTACTAACATGTTTCCCTCTCCTTAACTTGGACCCCCCCACCTAAAACCTCTTACCGCTGCCTACCCCCTCCGAGTAGACCTCTTACCACCACCTCTTACCGCTCCTGCCTCCCGCTGACATCTATCTCCCACTCTGTCTCTCACCTCTTCCCATCACATCGCCCTCTCTCCCTCCTCATCTCATTTTTGTACACTTTTCCTCCACATCTTTAGGCGATGTCCCCTTATCCTTTCCCACCTACCATCTCCTGCTAGGTGTTCTACCTCCCACCTCCTTCTAGGTAGATGGTCCCCATCTTGTCTACTTCCATGACCTTTC
This sequence comes from Picea glauca, assembly GCA_000966675.3. Taxonomy (NCBI): domain Eukaryota; kingdom Viridiplantae; phylum Streptophyta; class Pinopsida; order Pinales; family Pinaceae; genus Picea; species Picea glauca. Next base: position 645,743 of record JZKD02S0792138.1, on the reverse strand, counting down.
CTCTCCCCCCACATCATCACCTCGTGCCACTTCATCTCTATCCTGTCCCAACACAACACCCATGTTTTCCACCACCCTTTCTTTCCCGATCACCTTCCATCTGCCACGCCCATCTACGTGGGTGCCTCTCATCTCACCGCGACATCGATGGTGCCATAGTCCCTACTAGATCTTCGTCCATGTCCATCATCTGTATCCCCTTGCATCATTTCAACAAAGCAACAAACAACCAAGGGAAGGCCACCACGTCCTACAAAACCATAGTTGACTTGAGCCTCCCCGATCCTGAGGAAGCAGTTATTAAAATAGTTGGTGGTGGTTGGACATTGTTTTCACCATTAATGGAAAGTATGGAAAGGGACTGTCAGCTGGTCAACTCACTTGCAAGCCCGTTATGGAATGCAATTGCGTCTGACTGAACTTCACGACTAGCCAAAGACTGCATGGGCAGTCTGACAGGAGGCATGCAGACATAACACCTTTAATGTAATAGTTATAACTTGTTGTTGTGAGTCGGTTTTGAGTATTTAGGAGTCATTCTCAATTTTATTTAGTGTCAATGGTAGAGATATGCTCTCGATTGTAATGTTTTAACGAGGCCTATGGTTTTTTGGTTATGACTGTTATTTGAGACTTCTGGTTTAATGGAAGCCAACTTCTCCTTTCATTTCTTTGCTTCTGACTCTAAAAGATCGGGCATGGATGATCCACTTAGGTGTTATGATTGCAGTATAGTGTAGGTTTGACTATATCATTCGTTGCAATGTTTTCATTTTATTGAAGTTTTCATATCCAAGAGGATCTTGTATCTAAGACTTTTCCTCCACAGGCTCCTGGAAGATCGTATTTCTAGAGAAGACTTTCACGTTTTCTTCATGTTTCTTCTACCCACTCATTACTATACAAACTTATTGGCTTAATTTAGATCAAGACCTCATTTATCTATGCCTCCCCAACCCAATTTTCCAAGTTAAAGTGATATAATCTTGAGACTGCATCCATTAGAACACCATTTAAATTATTTACTGTGACATATAAACTGATGGGCCTTGGGCTTACCTCTACTGCAATCTAGATGTGACTTCCAATGCTAACAATATCATTACGAGAATCCTTGGAGTTGCAGTAGTCTTGGTATTTCTTAAGAAATACATAGTTCATGCCTTCCCAAGACCTAATACTAGACTCTCCCAACCCCATGAACCATCTTAGTGTGGAATCCTTGAGGGTGGCAGGAAAAAGTTTTAGTTTATGGGCATCTTGTAAGTAATATTAGCTCCTACACAAGATGGCAAACTCAAATAGGAAGGTATCTGGGTCTTCACTGCTTTTACCATAAAAGGTGGGCAGTGCCGAGAGTGGAATGTTCTTCATATTGACATTTTGTGTGGTGTCCAAAATTGGAAACCCGAAGGTGGTTTTAGTTTGGATTCCAACTTCTTATCTGTCCTCGTGTCTTACATGGATATGATCCTCCTAATCATCCATACTGGTTTGGTTTCCAAAAAGAGAGTACCTAAATGGTTTTATCCTTGAACATAAAAAGGTATCCCAAGGTTCTTTTCTAGGAGAGGTATCCCTTTGATGGGAAGGTCTTTCTATTGCTTGGATGTTCGAGACTCTACTCAATCCGGTTGAAACTATTGGTGCCAAAGTTTTTGTTTCGACTTGGGAAACAATTATATTGGCTTAACTACCAAACAAAGTATTCACCTGTTCAGGGTCAATTATGTCTACAAAGTTAGGGTCTCTCAATGGTGGTGAAAAAACAAAGGTTGTGTTGGTTGGTTCTATGGAAATATCAAGTGGTCTTGCCTCCTGTCTCACTATTATTGATGCTTCAATTTTCTTCTCTATAGTGCTCCCTTCTTTGGTCTCTTCAGAGACTTCTTTATCTCTTTGGGTTGATCTAACCCCGACTTTCTAGTATTGGTCTGCAAAGTTTATTGGTGGAGTGTTCCTTCCTCCAAAAAGGTTATAAGGAACCTTGGTCAAAAGGTTTGGTTTGGTTTTAATGTATCTACCCTTTGGGTCCTTAGGTTTGTTCATGAAATAAAATGAAAAAGAAAAAATACCATTGGGTTTGGGGGAACCTGCTATAATAGATGCAAAGGTTCTTACCTCATTTCTTAAAGTCCCCCCGCCACCAAAATAATTCTAAGGTTCATAAATGATCTACTCCCTAACTATTTCCTACCTTAAGACAACTCCCCGATAGCGGCACCAAAAATGATGGGTATTCTATATGCACTAAATCCCTCAATTAAATTGTCAACCCGAGGTAATTAAACTTAGATTTGTGGCATTGTATGAGCCAAGGAAGAAAATATAATGTAAGTATTGTCTAACTAAGGGGATGGTCTACCTAAGGATCAATCTACTTAAGAGATGACTCTTTCATTTTTATCAATTAGCAAATCATATTAATGAACTTGAACTATTTACCCTACACATATTCAAACAATGGATCGATGGATTATTCCTAAAGAAGAAAATCATAACCTACTTTGAACAAGTTAATCTATCCAACCTAATGAGCAACAACAAGTAAATTACTTTTTATCTTTTATCTTTAAGCAAACAAGAAAACAAACAACTAACCTATCAAAATTATTTCAGCAAGTAAACTTTATTCTTAAAACAAAACTCATAATCATTTCTATTTTGCAAAGAATAAATCATAACCTATTTAATCAAAAAGCATCATGACTCTATTCAGATTCTAATTAATCAAAACTATTATTAATTTGCAATATGATGATTATGTCTTTGGTGCCTAATAACATCACGATGACATCTGACTATGAGTGACAGTTCAAGAGGGATTAATTCAATGTTGACTTCTACAGAGAAATGGAAAGTGTGAATCAAGAAATCTAATGAAAGCTTTTCCATCATAGAAGCAACACTAAGTATCTTGAAAATCCATGTGATCAACATTTCATGCATCAATCATCAATCATTAAAAACACTCTTATACCAATTCAAGCACACTCTTATGCTAACTCAAGCAAATTTACAAAATTATAAACTTGTGACTAAAAATCTTAATTATAATACAATCTTCTAATTAAAATTGCAATTCAAATCTAGAACTGAGATTAATGAATTAAACTGGGATAATCCTATCATTAAAACTCGGATTTCAAACTAGAATTCTTTTAAAAACATAATCCCAAAATCTATTTCTATCCTAGTGTTGGTCTCTAAAGATGTCTAAAAACAAACTTAGTTTAACATTAATTTATCAACCCGAGGATTCGTCTTTTATCTCAAAGAATATCGGCAAAGTCTATGCAGATAGCTCGTAGAGGCTAAAATCGTGTAGTGAAAGCAAATCTGAGTTTATCAACAATCAAGTTCCTCGAACATTCATTAAATATTATAAGAATTGAAATCTAAAGTTGTGCAATGGAAATGAACTAATTAATCTATTGAATTCATTTTAAGAGAAGTAATTGAATTTAAATAAAGACTTGCAGAAATGACTATTATTATGAATCCAATTGCTGGAAAGAAAAAGGCGAATTACTCTATCTATGGAAAGAAACAAAGACTATAATCTAATCAAAAAGGGACAACAATCATACTTATATTGAAAGGGACAACAATCGTACTTCTATTGAAAGGGGCACCAACTATATTCTAATGGAAAGGAACAACAAATGTAAACTAAGTAAAAGGAACAAAAAATGTAAACTAAGTAAAATGAACAACAAATGTAAACTAAGTAAAAGGAACTTATGAGGAACTATCACACATCAAATCTCAGTAACGAGAATTGGAGTAGCAATCATCTAATGCTTAAGGAAATATCTATCTCTTGCAATTGACATAAAATCATCAACACACTAATGCATTCATTTAACTTCTGTAAAAGAGAATTGAATCACAAAACAGAAATTGAACTGATACAATTACAGGTCGAACAATAGCTCCTTCAGACAGGGCCCTTGGTCCTGAGAAGCACCGCTATTTGAAATTTAGTATATATAAATGGTAAAACTGCTCAACAGTTTTATTAATTTCATAGCTGGTACAACATTTTACAAAAACTGCTAACGCATAGCAATTCTAAGTTATGAGTTCTTGGATGCAATTCTTCTATATCTTTCCAAGATCTATTTACCTCTTATATATTACAATAATCTGGGTAAATTAAGCTATCTTAAGGATCGAGAGATCCTCAGGATTTCTTTACTATTATAAAGTTACAATATAAGAAACTCGATCATCTTCAAAACTGTCTTGCGCCATAAAGTCTTCAACCTCCAATAGCTTGTGTATCTTCAAGATTTCCTTTGCTATCTTGGGTTTGACAATATTTAACCAATTCTGTAATAAAACCAGACAATTCCAATCATATTTTAGGATCTATGTAATCTAACTTCAACAATAATGCTAAAGAGTATATTATTCATTTTCTATTTTATTTGCTCCTAACTAATCGAAAATTCAATCAAGATGATATCATGAAATGTGGAAAAAATGAAGATATTTATACCTTTTTCATCACCTAACATACCCCCCAGCTTACCTTCTTGCATTTCCTCATGCAAGCCGAGATCTTACATGTAAAGCAGTAATGCTGTAAGGTGGAAAGGTTGGTTCACCAGGCCTTGTGAACCCATTACTTCTTTTGAGTTCTCCAAAAGCAACATCCTCCCTTTTCTTTTTAATTTGATAATATTTTTGGTAACTTTCTGGAGGGAACTAGAAGATAGGAGGATTATTTTGCACCCAATCCAAGAATTCCCTTCCTCTTGGAGCAATCTAGAATACCTCTCTATTATGTAGGTAGCTACAAAGAAATTCCTGTACCCAAAGGGTTCCCTACTCTTTACTTCACTGGAGGATGCATCCCATATTAGTTTAGAAGAAGAAAGAGATTCCTCCTTAAGCTCCCTAAAACGAGTGATACCTGAACTTATAACATGTAGATGGATAGGGGCTAAGGAGTATACGCCCCCCCCTCTTTTCATAAAGGTTTTATGTCGCATAATGGCTAGAAAGGACTTTGGAGGTTCTCCCCTAACCCAGAGATCTAGCCCAACTTCTCTCTTTAGGAAGGTTTTATGAGTTTTACCCCATCTGACTTGGTTCTGAGTAAATGACATAAATTCCTGAAACTGTATGTCACCTATGAATGGGCCAGGGTTATCTTACCTCTTTTCTTCCAGAATGAAATTATGAAAGTACAATTCACACAAAAAGTATTGTACCTTTTTATCTTGCTCTCTGAAACATGAAATAAAATCAGGTATAGTGGAAAATGAAATAGGTTTACCTGCTCTAATGGCCTTCACTCTTAATAACAGATATCGTTCCAGCAAGAATAAATTGTAATTGGTGGCAGGGTCTCTACAATTAATAGCATCAGAGTAGACATCACAGATTTCTTTGATTTTCTCCAAGCTTTTTCTAATTGGTTTTGCACCTTTTTTATCTTCCCTTGGGCTCTGGTGAGCACAACATATGTCTCACTCTCTGTTGTTGTCATGTCCTTTAGTTGTTTAAAAATCTTTTGATGTTCAACCCTAGTGACCATATCATCTTGGTGTTGAGCCAGTGCTCACTGGGATTGTCCCAACTCTGCCTTTAGCTTATCAATGGTGACACCCTGTGCTTGAAATTGGGATGCTTGGTATTCTTCCATAGCACCCATATCTTCCCTGGATTGAGTTAATGCTTTCTGGACCTTTGTAAGTTCTGCTTCGAGTTTATCCATAATAACACTCTATTTCTGGGTCTAGAGTTCCTGGTGCTCTGCTATACTTAGTAATTCATTTCTGTTTTGAGCCAAGGTTTGTTGAGACTGCATCAATTCTTCCTCCAATCTCCTGATGGTAGCATTCTGCTCAAGGAGTTGAGTTATTTCCTCTAATACTGGGGTGCCTGTCTGCACCTCAGCATCAATTGTTTATGTAGATGTCATATTTTCTTGTGTTTCTATAGGAATTACTTGCTCGTTCTGAGCTATTGTTTCTTCTACTACTATTTCTTCAGGGTCTGTTTGTATCCCTACAGAATTTGTACTGACTACTTCTTTAGGAAGAGGGTTTCTTCCTTACACTATGGCCCTTTTGTTCTTCTTTCTTTTGTGGGCCTTATCTGCTTGTTCTAACTATTTCCTCAATTCCTTAATAATATCCTTGAGTTTACCCACCTTCTGCTTCAATACTTCAGCCTTAGCCTTTTTCTTCAACAGTTTGTTTTCCTTTTTTAACTTTCTAATTTTCTTATGGATCTTGGCTGATTTTTGTTTATGAGAGGTCTCAAGGTCTTCTTCATTCTGGCCGGGAGATGGTTGTTCCTCTATTCCTTCCCAATGTTCTATTTGTCCAAGAGGGATTCTTATTTCAAGGTGAGGTTCTTCTTGTGCTGTGTCCTCTGGAAAAGACATTTCAATATTAGGAAAATCTTCAGTTGGTTTTGAAGAGGAGGCTTGTTTTGGGCATTTTTCTGGATTATTTGTGCCTATGTCAATTGAGGTTCCCAAGCTTCCCAGAACCTAGGCTATTTCTACCTCATAGCTCTTCAAAAATTGTTATGTCAAATTCTCTAATGTCGGTTGGGTGTATTAATCATTCCTTGGTGAGGTCTATTCTGCTTGCCCATTTTCTTGAACATTCTCCCATGGAGACAATTCTTTAGAGTTCTGAAGTTCTTCAATTTGTTTTGTTGTACCCTGAATTGGTTCTATTGTTTCCTAAATTTGTCTACTTCTTCTCCTTGTCTGAATGATGGTTTTAGGGACAGTTGTTGCTCTCTTCCTCTTTTTCGTTAATACATGTGTTTGTGAGGTCTGGGCCTCTGTGATTTGGGCAAGGTCTGCCTCAGCTTCAGTTTGAGGATATGGGATTTCTCTTTGGGAAGTAGTCTCCTCTGCCTGTCTATCTTCAATTTCCTGTGGTGGTTCTTCATAGCATAATTCAGGCTGCTCTAGTTGTGGGGGTCTATTGGCCTCAATCAGGTTATCCCAGGTCAATTGAGTTTGAATCTGTGCTTTATTTGTTATCATTTTAACTAATCTGTGGCGACTGATAATAGTAATAGGGTCCTTGGATTTTTGTGTTCTTAAGGCAACCTCATGTAATATGGCATTCAAAAAGAAAGATAGATTAAATAATAACCATTGTTTTAAAGCTACCAGCAGTTTGAGGTGGTGAGGTAGAATTACGTCATATCGTCCATCACAGGTGATGTACCACTGAATTATCCCTACCAGTTCCTTCCATGGTTCTCTGAGGGTACTGGGACTAATTCCCTTTCCCTTCTTATCCAATTCTTCCCCAGGGTCTGTGAAATTTTCCACAACTTCCTTTAGTGTTGTGTATCTTCCTGTCTGCCGAATGCCCATGGTAGGGAGGTCTGTGACCTCTGCTAAGATTTCTAGGGTGACTGGTATTTTTATGCCTCACACCATAGAGATTTCTCACTGTATATTCTGAAAGAATTCAAGCGTGACATTAATGTCATATCCTTATAGACAGTTGAAGTACTCCGTCCACCCCAGCTAGTGTAGGATGTCTCTTGCCTGCTATGTAACCTGTAGTAAAGTTGGCTCCTTGCGCACACCTCTGCCACCCATTTTGTGAGAAAATGTGGATGACTATTGTTCCTGGTAGTAGACTTGGTTAGACCAACTTGGAGGAAAAATTACTGAAAATAGAAAATATCCGAGACAACAAATGTTTACAAATGTGGGTATTTATTACAATCATTACTATATTTATCGAGAAGCGTGTCAAGCATCCACTCCCCTCATTAATATGAAGGTCAACCTCGACCATTAGTGTAGGGGAAAGTGTAGGTATTGATGGTGAGAAGTAATGATTGTACTGCCGCCGCCAATGGGGATCAATGATTTATTTTCAAACAACATATTTTAACCATAATCATTAAACGTTAGTCCTCTTTTGTGGAATTGAAATATACCTATACTCAAAAGAATGCTTTAAGGATACATACACTGAATAAATCAAATCTGTTCATTTAAATAATATCCCAGATATCATAATGTTGTTACTTTTCCATTTTATTAAATACAACCGAAATGATAGCCGCGTTATTGAGTGAAGGAAATCTAGAGACACGCAGAAAATTGGCGTTTAAAGTAAACTTCCATACCACAGGCAGAGCCACTATTGCCAACATGCATCCATAGCCTCGACAGGGTTTCCTTTTAACCCTTAGATGAGTCTGTATCTTTGATAATTATTTGAATAATCTTTTCCAAAAAGACCATTATCCTGGTATGGTAGCCAAATAGTGATAATGCCACTCACTAGATTGTAACTTAGGTGAACAAGTCGGCTCGTGATGAGAACCCTTGTCCTTTGATTATAAAATGTCAAAGGCCATTTCCTTGGTGTGGTATCCATAGTGGGAATTTCACTTAGGTTATTATCCTATGATCGTGGTAGGTTGGATCGTGATGAGACCCCCTATTCTTTTTGAAATTTTTTATTTTATTTTATTTATTTATTTTAAGTTTTTCCCCCCAAAAGACCATTATCCTGGTTTGGTAGCCAAATGATGATAATTCCATTCACTAGAATGTAACTTAGGTGAACAAGTTAGCTCGTGATGAGACCTGTTGTCCTTTGACAAAAGGAAATGTCAAAGGCCATTTCCCTAGTGTGGTATCCATAGTGGGAATGTCACTTGGGTTAGTATCCAATAATCGTGGTAGGTTGGCTCGTGAAGAGACCCCCTATTCTTTGTGGGAAAAGAAAGAAACTTTATTGATTTTTTTTTTTAAGTGTATGAAGGGAGGCTCATCTACTCCTTAAGAGTAAGGGATGGCATAAAGAAGTGTAAGGATGCTAAGTAAAAGTGTGGCATAGACTCCTTATTAATTATAAAGGCGATATATCATTTAAGTGTATTTGTATGTATAAGGGAAAATAAACGAATTATGGTGGTTACAAGTTATGAACAAGGTTTAAGATATTTCGAAGAAAGTGATAAAAAAAAAAACAATTTGATAAGGTATGAGAGATAGTCCACAAAATAATGATAGATCATTAGAAATAATGCTAGTGAAAATTATTTGGTGAAAGTTGTAGTCCAAAGGAAAGGTTTAGCATTTTATCAGCAATGTAGGGAAGGAACGAAAAAATGAACAACATGTGTACAAAGGAACAACGGGCACGAAAAAGGAGTGACAATTGTTCCATTCAAAGGAACAAAAAGCGCGCAAAAGGAACATCAATTGTTCCATTCAAAGGAACAACAGGCACACAAAAGGAACAACAATTGTTCCGTTCAAAGGAACATCAGACGTGAAAAAATGAGCAACAATTGTTCCGTTCAAAGGAACAACAGGCGCGCAAAAGGAACAACAATTGTTCCATTTTTAACCATATGAATAGGTAATTTTTAGAAACCTGGAAATGTGTTTTTCTTGAATCCAAGGTTGATTAGTCATCAACTAAATTCATTTATGAGTTGGTTTATTTCAAAATTAAGTAGTGGATGGTTTGTTAATGTTATGAATTTCATTATAGTTTCCCAATTGTTGCTACTGAATCTTGACACATTCATTTTTCTATGAAAGATAGGGTTTGGGTGATGAGGTGAAGCAAGAGTTTAGAACATAAAAGAGTGCTAATTGAGTTTATTATAGTTATCCACACTAGTTCTGATTTTCTCGAATGACTGTAAAAAATAATAATAAAAAAAATAAAAAAAATCTTCAGAAAATTTTTTTATATACAATATGTACAGTGTCAACAAAATTCAACATTTATGGAGTTGGGGTGGCTGGATTACCTTCCCAGCCAGCCAAAATTTGAATGGTAGGATCCTTACTTACTTCATGGTAGAAAGATTCTTTCGAGGGCAGCTGATGATAGAGTCGTAGCCGGTGTCCATTGACCCGAAATGGAGATCCGGACCCGTCGATGGTACTTAACATGATTGTTCCATTATCATGGACTTCATTGATTTCATATGGTCCTAGCCACCTTGTCTGTAATTTTCCCAGAAAATTCTGAAATCTGGAATCATAGAGGAGTGCCCAATCATCTTTTTTAAATTATTTTTTCTTGATATGCTTTTCGTGCCAGGTCATCCTCTGTTGCTGAATAACAATTGTGCGCTCTACAGTAGACATGTGTGCTTCATCTAATTCATTGAGTTGTTGAAGGCGTTGTTTATGTGCTTTTGTAAGATCCAGTCCGATTTTCTGGGCCATCCTTAGAGTCTTGATTTCAAACTCGATTGGGAAGATGGGTTCTTTGCCATAGACTAAATGATAAGAAGAGTAGCCAGTGGTATTACACCATGCTGTGCGGTAATCCCATAAGGCATTTGGGAGCTCAGAAGCCCAATCCTGTCTATTTGTTGGGACAGTCTTTGTCAGGATTGCCTCCAGGACTTTATTGGTGCTGTCCACTTGCCCATTTTCTTGTGGATGGTACGGAGAAGTAATTTTGTGTTTGATATGATAATTATCCAGGGTGGTGGTGATTTTATGAGCTATAAATTGTGACCCCCCATCAGTAATTACCTCTCTTGGTATTCCATAGCGTACGAATAATTTAAAAAGAAATTTGATGACTACTTCTTTTGTTGCATTTGGTAAGGCTTTTGCCTCTACCCATTTAGTCATGTAGCCCGTTGTGACTAGAATATAGGCCTTCTGATTTGACTTTGGATTGAAGGGGCCAATGAAGTCTAGTTCCCATCTCTCAAATGGTTCTGCAACTACTTGTGCTTTCAAAGGCATTTCATCAACCTGACCTGGTTTTCCCATCCGTTGACAAATATCGTAGGTCTGGACATATTTCTTCATGTCTCTGAATATTGAGGGCTAATAATAGCCCATCTGTAAAATTTTGTGTCCAGTCCTGCGATATGCAAAATGCCTGCCATAGGGATCATCATGTCTGGCCTTTAGTATGTTGTAGATTTCATCATCTCATACACATCTGCGAATTTGGAGATCAACTCCTGTATGAAAGAGATATTCGCTGATCCATGCAAATCGTGCGCTATGCTGGATGATTAGTTTTCTTTCCCTAGATGAAAGATGTGTCGGTAATCTTCCCACTGGCAGGTAATTTTCCACATCAGTGTACCAAGATGGCTTTGTAGTAACGACAAACAAATGCTCATCTGGAAATCGATCTTCGACTGTTAAGGAGTTGTCTGTTTTGGGTATGCGGGACAGGAAGTCTGTGAAAATATTTTCTCTCCCGGGTCGATCTTTGATGGTGATATCAAATTCCGGCAATAACAACAACCATCGAGTGACCTGTCCATTAGTAATTGGTTTATTAGCTAGATATCTAATAACAGAATGATCAGTATACAGAACGACCGAATAGCCTATTATATAATGACGAAATTTATTGATGGCATGTATAACAACTAAAAATGCTTTCTCTGTTACTGTATAATTAAGTTTAGCTAGATTAAGATTCTTTCTAATAAAATAAATGGCGTAGGGTTTCTTGTCCTCCTCCTGTCCAAGGACAACGCCTATGGAAATATCTGATGCATCGGTGGATATGTGAAATGGTATTTTCCAATTTGGCCCCTTTAACACTGGTGTTGTCAAGATCAACTTCTTGAGTCCTGCAAATGCCACATCACACTTGTCAGACCACTGAAATTATACATTACCAGTCAAAGAATGTAAAGGTGCAACAGTTCTTGCAAAATTTTCCATAAATCTATGATAGTATCCTGAAGCGCCAAGGAAACTATGTACCTCAGTTTGTGTGTGTGGTGTAGGTAGATTAAGGATTACCTCTATTTTTGATGGATCTACCCTAATTCCATCTGCAGAGATATAATTCCCTAGTACCACACCTTCTGTCATCATCATCTGACACTTTTTTTGGCTTAAACATAACCTGGTCACAATGCATCACTCTAGTATTTTTTCCAGGTTATTTAATGCTTGATCGAAGTCGTGACCATAAGGAGTGAAATCATCCATATAGACTTCAAGTCCTTCGCTGATCAGATTGTTGAATATGCTCAGAATGGACCTTTGAAAAGTGGTTGGAGAGTTACAAAGTCCAAAGGGTAATACTCTGTATGCAAAAGTGCCCCAAGGGCATGTGAATGTAGTTTTAGCGTGATCTTCTGGGGAAATCTGAATCTGGTTATACCCACTAAAATCGTCTAGGAAAGAAAATAATTTCTTTCCTGCCAAAGTATCTAGGACCTGATCAATGAAAGGCAAAGGGAAGTGGTCTTTTTGAGTGGCTTTGTTAAGTTCCCTATAGTCAACACAGATTTTCCATTTCCCATTTTTCTTTGGGACGATCACTAATGGGGAAACCCACCGGCTATCTGAGATGAGATATATAAAATCTACGTCCAACAAATTTTGTAATTCTTATTTAACGATATCCCTGAGGTGATGATTCAATCTTCTCTGTGGTTGTCGGATAGAATGGACATATTTTTTAACACAAATGTGGTGTGTGCAGAGTTGTGGATCAATACCTTTCATATCAGAATATTCCCATACAAAATATTGTTGGTATTTGGAGAGGACTTGAGTTAGATTTTGTTGTTGTTGTCCATCTAAATTGACATTGATGTTTAGAGACCTCCCTGGTGCAATCTCGACAGGTTTGCTGTTATGAACGACTGTAGTTGGAATTTGTTGTTCCATTAAGTCTTCCAACATGTCTCCCTTTTCTTCACAGTCTAGAACAACTTGGAGCATCTGGCAGGTCGGGTTGCTCATGGTGTTTGGACTATTGATAAACCTACTAATTACGTCATCCTCTAGCTGGTTTTTAAGTCTGAGGGATTCTTCCTACGTAAGAGGGGCTCGTAAATCCCTCTCTGGTTATCGTGGTGGTGGAAATTGTGGGTATACAAAAGTTGGACTTGGTTTAGTAGGAGGATACAAAATGAGGTTCTTTGTGATACCCCCTCTAGTGATTGTCATATTACCCACTTGACATCCTATGTATGCATCTGCTGTTACAAGCCATGGCCTGCCCAATATCAATGGATTCCCTTCAAGTCCACTTCTTGGGTTGATGATGAGGAAGTCCGTCGGATATTCCCAAGAGTCGACAGAGATGGCTATATCATGTAATGTGCCAACTAGTCGAACTACCAATCAATCTGCCAACTGCAACATTATTGCGGTGGGTTCGAAGGAGTTAAAACCTAGGGTATTGCAAGTTTCCATAGTCAGGATGTTGATGGTTGCTCCCAAATCAACTAGTGTATTGGGAAAATAATAGCCTTGGATCTGAAATGTCACTATGGGATTCCCCGAATCTGCATATTTGACCGGTTCTTGTCTACCTAAAATTAGATCAGACAAGGCTCCTACCACACGGATTGTTGATGATGGATTTTTTATTTTTCTGACAGGCTTTCTCCTGAAGAAATTAAACACAAGAACAACAATTGACAAAATAGATACAAGAATAGCAACATGGCGGAAAAGGCATAATAGCCAACACATTTTATTCACTCCAATGTTACATATTTATAGTACAATGGGTGATGCCACCTCATAGAGAGATTTTCTCTAGATCCTAAAA
>JZKD02S0792138.1:563604-599897 GCA_000966675.3 Picea glauca | reverse complement strand
GGGTGTTGTATATGCATGTGCATTTTCCTTCATGTCCAAATACCTTTATCAATCTTGCGGTCCAAAACCCATGACTAGGGTTGACATCAATGACAATAATCAATCTTCCAACACTTCCCTCTTTTATCTCTACTCGCGTAATTCCTACACATTTCATAGATTTTGGTAAATTATTTATGAGATATGTCACCTGATGCCATTAGGTTGAGTATCTCTAAGTATTCTTTCAAAATTCCTCTAAGGAAAAGAGCCCCGACTGCATCATTTGGAAGGTCATGATATTTCTATTTATGTGAGATATAAGCGAACCATTCCATATAATCCTCGATATTTTCGTCCTCTAATTGTTGGATTTTGAAAATATCACTATGAGAATCCTTGGAGTTGCAGTAGTCTTGGTATTTCTTAAGAAATAAAATTTTCATGCCTTCCCAAGACCTAATACTAGACTCTCCCAACCCCATGAACCATCTTAGTGTGAAATCCTTGAGGGTGGCACAAAAAAGTTTTAGTTTTTGGGCATCTTGTAACTAATTGTAGCTCCTACACAAGATGTCGAACTCAAATAGGAAGGTATCCGTGTATTCACTGCTTTTACCATAAAAGGTGGGCAGTGCAGAGAGTGGAATGTTATTCATATTGACATTCTGTGTGGTGTCCAAAATTGGAAACCCGAAGGTGGTTTCGGTTTGGTTTCCAACTTCTTCTCCCTCCTCATGTCTTACATGGTTGTGATCCTCTTGATCATCCATACTAGTTTGGTTTCCAAAAATAGAGTACCTAAATGGTTTTATCCTTGAAGATAACAAGGTATCCCAAGGTTCTTTTCTAGGAGAGGTATCCCTTTGATGGGAAGGTCTTTCTACTGCTTGGATGTCTAAGACTCTACTCGATCCAGTTGAAACTATTGGTTCCAAATTTTTCGTTTCGACTTGGGAAACAATTATATTGGGTGAACTACCAAACAAAGTATTCACTTGTTTAGGGTCAATGATGTCTACAAATTTAGGGTCTCCTAATGGTGGTGAAAAAAAGAAGGTTGTGTTGGTTGGTACTATGGAAGGCTCGAGTGGTCTTGCCTCTCGTCCCACTATTATTGATGCTTCTTTCTTTGGTCTTGCCTCGAGTGGTAGTGCTCCCTACTTTGGTCTCTTCAGAGACTGCTTTAGCTCTTTGGGTTGAGCTAAACCCTACTTTTCGGTATCGGTTTGCAGAGTTTATGGGTGGAGTGTTTCTTCCTCCAAAAAGGTTATAATGTACCTTGGTCAAAAGGTTTGGTTTGGTTTTAATGTATCTTCCCTTTGGGTCCTTGGGTTTGTTCATGAAATAAAATAAAAAAGAAAAACTACCATTGGGTTTGGGGGAACCTTCTATAACAGACGTGCAGGTTCTTAGATCTCGTCTTAAAGTTCTCCCGCCACCAAACTAATTCTAAGGTTTAGAAATGATCTACTCCCTAACTATTTTCTACCTTAAGACAACTCCCCGATAGCGGCACCAAAAATGATGGGTATTCTATATTCACTAAATCCCTCAATTAAATTGTCAACTCGAGGTAAGTAAACTTAGAGTTGTGGCATTGTATGAGCCAAGGAAGAAAATCTAATGGAAGTGTTGTCTAACTAAGGGGATGGTCTACCTAAGAATCAATCTACTTAAGAGATGACTCTTTCATTTTTATCAATTAGAAAATCCTATTAATTAACTTGAACTATTTACCCTACACAGCTTCAAACAATGGATCAGTAGATTATTCCTAAAGAGCAAATCATATCCTACTTTGAACAATTTAATCTATCCAACCTAATTAGAAACAACAAGTAAATTACTTTTGATCTTTTATCTTTAAGAAAATAAGAAAACAAACAACTAACCTATCAAAACTATTTCAGCAAGTAAACTTTATTCTTAAGAAAAAACTCATAATCATTTCTATTTTGAAAAGGAGAAATCTTAACCTATTTAATTAAAAAGAATCACGACTATATTCATATTCTAATTAATCAAAAATATTCTTAATTTGCAAGATGATGATTATGTTTTTGGTGCCTAATAACATCACGATGGCATCTGACTATGAGTGACAGTTCAAGAGGGATTAATTCAATAATAACTTCTACAGAGAAATGGAAAGTGTGAATCAAGCAATATAACGAAAGCTTTGCCATCATAGAAGAAACATTAAGTATAATGAAAATCCATGTGATCTCTAAATTTCATGCATCAATCATCAATGATTAAAAACACTTTTATATTAATTCAAGCACACTCTTATGCTAACTCAAGAAAATTTACAAAATTATAAACCGGTGACTAAAAATATTAATTCTAATCCAATCTTCTAATTAAAATTTTAATTCAAATCTAGAACTGAGATTTATGAATTAAACTGGGCTAATCCTATCATTAAAACTCAAATTTCAAACTAGAATTATTTTACAAACATAATCCCAAAATCTATTTCTATCCTAGCATACTAAAACAAGATTAATAAACCAAATAGATCCATGAAAACATAACTGAACTGAGAATTAAATCTAGATTAATTACAACTAATAAAACTTGCAATTATTTATCCATCGAAGCTTGCAAAAAAAAAAACTTTGTCTACACTAATCCTCCATTTTAAATACTACTCTGTTTTAATTTGCAGAAACCAGTTTAAAACTTTAGTACATCATATAAGTTAGTATCTTGCAAGACAACTGTTAAGAAAAAAGAGACATAGCATGACAAATATCCAACTCCTATGAGCAATCTGCAAAAGATGAATTAGACAATTAAATTACAAACAACATGAACAATATTTAAAACTACAAAATACATACATCAAAGAAAATGAAGTAAATTATAACTAAGAAAATGAAACACACGATATATCTATCTATACAGTCACCCAAACCACTGGTGGGCCCCCCAGCAGGTCGTGGCTACTCTTCAACGATGAAACATAGGCTCAAATCAACACAATTATGTCATTAATTAAAAAACACAGTCTTGGAACACAAGTTTGCAAAATATGTCTAAATTACAGAATAAACATCTTCTTAAAATTATGTTTGTGGTCTTGCCACAGCTAGTGGTATTTATAGATGAATTACAGTTCGAGAGGTTGACCACTGGAAGGGTCGACCTCCTCTAAAAATGAAAATTCCATTAAATGTGCTCTAACATCTTTGCTTCTAGAAAATACATGAGTCACTCAGTGATTAGTATAATTGCCTAATCTGAGATGTCACGAGCTTACTAGCTGGAGGCCATGAAGGGGCATGAAACCCAGGTCTCTGATTCACCCATCGCAGGCCGCCAATGTACCAACCACCAACTCGGTTGCACTTCGAGTGCTGGATCACGTGCCAGATGGAGTGTCATATCGCATACCGAATGGGGTGCTGGATAAAGTGTTGGACGAGGTACTAGATGGAGGATCGGACTGTGAATTCTCCCTGTTACACACATATCATGCATTAGATCCTTATAAACATCAAACCAAACTAAATTTATCTCAAAATCATCGTAAAACATTGATTACACATTCCTGGTATAAATCCATGGTGAATTAATATAAAATCTTTTGAAAAATCCTTCAAAAAGGTCAATAACACATATAATATTGGTGCAAAAAGGATTCAACCATCGCAACAAAACAACAAAAATATGAGCCTGACACATATACAAGTGTTGTCTAATGCGCTACCACTCAAAGGGGTACCAACATGGGTTACAAGGGTTGCCAACAGATGTGCACTTAAGTAGCACTTGTATTTCCTGCGTGTAAGACTCCCCGACCGCGGGTTTATGCACTTAATGACAGATATTTGTAGCTTTAAGATGTCAAAATACATCCTCTACCTTGAAAAAAATTAACCCACAATTTTCTGTCAAGGAAAGTGCTCTGATACCACTTGTAAGGTACCAGATCTATTATATTAGCAGAATAGAGAAATAATGAAGAGAATAATACTGAGATAACAACAAAATACTGAAATATTGCAGAGATAACAACAAAACAAAAATTTATATGGAACCACAACACTAGAAGTATACCTTTTATTGATAGGAAACAATGTTCACTTGTCTCTTCGAGGGGGAAGCCACCAATAGATCAAATCTATATGACAATAATTTTCCAAGACAAAACTTCTCATACTATCTACTCTTATTTATACTAAATCTGTTTATCCAAAAGAACAATCTAGAGGAAGATCCTTCTAGAAGCGGAAGTTTCTATTAGGTCTTCTTACAATTGACTTATTCCTCCTTATTGCTAGGCATTATTAATATTGACCTTTATTACATGAAAATATATTATTCTACCCACTTGAGGGGTTAGGTAGGTTAGGTCCCTAACAGTTAGGCCCATATGCATGTCAAAGAAGCATGTTGTTGGGGCCGTATGAAGAGGTAGGTAGTTAGGCCTGTGAGTAGTCTTGGTTCCATGAGCTACAATTCTCTAAGAATTCTTGTATGAAATGTTGTTGAAGCCTTGGAAGGTAAGTGGGATAGCCGAAGGAATGTTGAGCAGAGAAGGGGTACACTTCCTGGGGTGGGACAGGCATGTGGGGAATGAGAGGTTGTGAGATGGGAACTGCTGCTAAGATCGATGCCTTTGGTATTTTTCTTTACTTGCAAAGTGCTATACAACCTTAGTGGGATTGGTGTGAGACCCGTGAGACCCTTTTCCCTAGTGGAGTCATAGCCCCATCTTGGGGGTTACCCATTGCTAAGAGATTAGGAGAAATGAGGTATATGACTAGGAAGAATGTCTAGGTCTACACACAATTAGTGAATTGTTTAAAAGATAAGTGTTAATATTATATGCATTACTTTGCTATGTAATGTAAATAATTGTGTTATTTTTGTTATGGACTTTATTGATACAATTGTACTATAATTTTTTATATTTATGCATGCTTATTGCTATGTGTAACATGTTTACATATGATGTTGTAATTGTATATTTATGCATGGATCATCATATGTGTTAGAAATGCATATGCAGGGCATATTTATTAATCATATGATGTCAGAGTAGATTGAAGATGCATGCTCGTAATGAGAAACATTATATCGTAGTATCATATTTCAAGAATAGAGGTAACAAGAACTATCCATATGCCTGGATATGTTACCGAGTTGTAAGGGGAAGAAACTCAAAGAATGTCATAATTCTGATTGTGCAAACACTGAATTCTTGTGTGGCCTTATTGGATAGGTGGCTTGGTATGTTACCTAGTCGTAAGAGGTAGATGTTCAAGGAATTTGAGAACGTGGTTGTGACAAAATATAGAGTTTTGTGTGATGGTACCCAAGTGGGGTCCTGGGTACATTACATTTTGGTATCAAAACCATTCCTTGAGTTTGTTGGCAAAGAGATTACAGTATATGGTGACATCCAAACCAAAATGAGTAGAATTCAAAGGAATTTAAAGGAAATTTGGAAATGTGGTTGTGTTAGAAGATGTGATTTTGTGTGACATGGCCCGACTCGGGGCTAGGAACATTACAATTCTAGGTTTTGTGCCTTAGGGTTTAACTTAATGATTCCTACTCCCAAGGATTATTTCCTAAGATATTTATTATAGAATTCTAGAAGGTTTGATTTGAGGAACTCCCATGTGACCTTATAAAACTCACAAGGAAACCTATCAGGTCAAGTACCTTATTGTCATCCATCTTATGAAGAGTTGTAGAGTGTCAATTATCCTTTCCATACATGTATTTATTTGTGATGTTGCTCTCATTTTCATTGTTATAAATGATATGCGATAAATTGGGTTCACACTTATTCAAATAAATATGTATTTTTGTCTTAAATATGTTAGTAACCCGAGAATGATAAAATGAGGCTTATCTTTATTGCTATAAATGATGTGTGGTGAATTGATGTTATGCTTAATGAAGTTAATATATGTTTTTTCCTTTAAAAATGTAATGTAATGACATTTAATGTATGGCTTTTCCTTAAAAATGTAATAACATAATGAATTCAAATTTATAAACACCAAAATAGCCAATCATATCATTCTTGACTTAAAGGTTATGGATCTCAAAATGGCCCCATTGTATTATTCTTTGTAATAATAATGAAGACAATTGAAAGTTATCATGACAACTTCTTTGATCACTATCACTTTAGTGTTTGCGTTACCCTCATTCTTTTCTAGAGAATACCCAAAATGGCCCAATTATTCTTTGTTCTTCATAATGGAGACATTTGGAAGTTATATTGACAACTTCTTTGATTACTCTAACTTTTGTGTTTTCCTTCTCCCCACAAAGTTTAAGAGTATGTGGGTTATGAGTGGGTGGAAACAATTATGTGAGTTGTCCCTCTTTAATTAAAGAGGAAAATCCATCATGGGAGATTAAAGAAAGCATAGGCGTATAAGGCAAAAGCAAGATATCAATACTATAAAATTTCTGTCGGTTACAAAAGCTAGGCAAAAGCAATATATCACTAATATAAAATTTATGTCGGTTACAAAAAGCTTGATATTTCTTGTTAGTGTGGCCGTCGTGTTTCTTCACTGACAAAGATTGTTATATTTATCTTAAGCCAATTATTTTTAAATGCATTACATTAAAAATGCTAAATACATTACTTTATACGTTTTAATATCAATTTAGGAGGAAAAAATTATATTAACAGCGAGATATAGTTTTTTTAATATATCAATGTCCCATCTCATCCCTAAGTCAATGGACTATCTCCTAACTTTAAAAGATACTAATTTTATTTTGAACAGGATGTAGCTTCATATTCATCCCTCTTTTTCATAAAATTACTTAAAATATGGTAGTGGGAGACAATGTTATTCATACAAATAGAATATATTATACAAATAATAAATAAATAAATATTTTTATTTTTATTTTTTTTATAAGATGTGATTTTATATATAGAAAAGATATGTTTATCTTTATATATAATTGATGTATGAGATTTTTTTGTTTGTGAGATAAGGAGTCTTTTTGTATACAAAATTAACTAATTAAGTTTATAAAAGTGTGCATACCCTACCTCTTTCGTATTCAAATCTTTTCCCTTTTAAGAGGAAACACATTTTCTTAATCATTAGGTCCACTTAAGTTGTACATAAAGAGGGTCCCTTACCCCACAAACAAAAAAACCGCATGCAACAATTTAACGTCTAACTAAGTTATAACCTTAAATCATAATATTTTTATTATCATTATATAATTGAAGGGTTACAATCATGTATACGTGCACCACAAATCATAATCTCAATAAGAATAAATGTTATATATTAATTTAATAATATATAACATTTAATCAATTCATTCTTAGTGGACGTTAATCATCATCATCATATTATACAAAAGACAAATGTTATATTCAAAGTATTTTACTTAGCTAGGCGAGCATAATTGTTCTTAAGAAAATTATTTCCATGTTTATATATAAAATGTAAAATAAATTCAAAATCGTTTAAAAATATTATTATTTATATTGTTTTGATTAAAAATAATAAATTAAATTAAATCGTTAAAAGATTATTTGAGAATGAAAATGTTTGTTATTTTGATAATATAAATAATAAAAAATAAATTGAATACAAAAGAAAAATAAATTAAAATAAATCAATTAATTTTTTTTTTTTAATAGATTCAATACATTAAAATTGATTTAAATATGCATTAGCAATTATCATCATCAATTTACTTAAAATATGTAGAACAAATTATGAAGTTTTGAATGCAACCACCTACTACACAATGTCAAATAAATAGTTAATTATACCACACATACATTCCAATATGTTAAGATTTTTACACACTTACGAGTTTGTTAAGATTAAATTAGTTTGATGTGTCTATACGTAAAGTGTGTTTCTTTAGTATGCATTTGTAGTTATGTAATTTGATAGTCATGATATGTTCTAGACAAAAATTAATTCAACCATTCATATTCTCCTTGATACTAACAACATTATTGTACTAATATTTAATTTGATTGTGTGCAAAATTACTTAAGATGTTTGACCTATGTGGAAATACCCTATTTTTTGGAACATGATATCAGACCCCATATGAATACCCACTCACATTGTTGATCAATATCTTTAACTTGTGTCACCACATGCACCAAAATATTTCTAGATTCTATTATTTATGTGCATTCGTGGATTGAGTGGGTTGTTCCATCTCCACAACATCGCATCAACAACAAATCAAATGAGGACTAAATTAGGAGATATTCTCATGCATTTCATGTCATGAGAATATCTCATAACTGAATTCAAAGATAATTTTATACGTCTAGTTTTAATTATGTCACCTATTGTGATTTCTTCCATGTAATTGATACGACCAATGCGTGAAAAGGGGATCTGACCAGAAATTTTTCTGCACATAATTAGAAACAATGTTTTTATTTAAACTCATGGTTGAACAACCTCATGTAAAAATGATATGATGAAATGGATCTTTAGCATTCAGACCGTGAGATCGATATCTATTACATCGAATTGTATCTTTGAGTTTGATTAATAAAATGTTGGTGTTTTGAGAGTTAAATCCGTGGTTCAAATTCCTTTGATTATGTAGTCTACTTTGCAAAGGGATGCCAATTTGGAAGGGCTCACCAAGTTTACTAACGTTGTCATGTATAATTAGCATAGTTTTTTAAGTGTCATTTGCGGATTTCCTCTATTTTTATTCAGTTTATGTAATTAATCTTGTGAATGATCATGCTTTAATCATGTCCATTGTAATAGCTTGTTAATATCTCTCTTTTGAGTGGGAATTGTGCCATCATTACAACCTTGTAATCACTTTGATTTCATTATCTGAACGTACCAAAAGCATATCTTGTAATTTTTCCTTGGTTGATGAACTCTTCCTATAAACAACATTGGAATTTTATTGAGTAATAACTCAAGCATAATTTGGGTAGTTGTGTTGCAATTTTGATTGATAGTCAGATAATAGTTTCTTTCATGATTACAAATAACTTTGGTGACTTTATTAATACATGCTTGTATCATTCAATGTTCCAGAGTTAAGAGTGCTCGAGTTTAATATAAATTTTGTATACAAGTGTTTGTGTGTGTGTATCGATCATTGTCTTTGTTATTTCCTTTCCTTTCATTCTGCTAATTAGATTTCTTTAATTACAGGTAGCATAAATCTCATCAGAGTTTAAATGATAAAATTGAGTTTGTTTCTTTGTGAAGAATATTGGATTAATCCTAGTGGAAGATTCATAACTTGAGCTTGTAAAATTATTTATTGTTAACTAAATGAGTCATTTCATTGAAATTGTCAAAGTGTGAATAGATTGATTTCCATAAGTCTTTTATATGCCCAACTTGCTTTTGCAATCACGATAATAGTTTTACTTGAAGGTAGGAATGAGATTTTCCCTTGGAATTTCTTACATTAATGCTTAGGACATGCTTGAGTGAAATATTGTAGCCTTTGCCAGTAGGGCACTTTCTTGTTTTTCTTCCTGATGAATGAATGTCTTGTGATTTTCTAGGAGTGTAGTTTCGTGTTCTTTTCATATATTAAATAGTCATTCTTGTCCTATCCCTTGCACATACAGTGTTAGTATATCTAATCTTACACCCCCATATTGATGATTACATGTTCAACAATTAAGTTAATTGATTAGCTCGATATTTTTGGCGTCGTTGTCAGGGAGATGCTACAAGGGAGTAACACTTCTATGGCTTATTTTTCTTGCATGATTTAGAATAGAAATTTTCTTTTTGTGATTTCCTTCTTTAGAGTACTAGCATATTAGACCTAATATGATAGCGAATGGTAACACACAAAAGAACTTTTTTTGGGCCATGGAATTTTCATCATTTTTCCCTACTTTTAATCCCTTCTTGCCTAACCATAGCCTTGTATTAATTCTTATTAATCTTTTTTTATTCTTATATGTGGGATTGAAAAACAAGGTGATTTCCATTGCATTTATTTAGTAATTCATATGAATTATGGTTAAATATTAGAGAAATAACATATTTGCATCTATCATTGAGTTAATTTGCAAAGATGATGTTCCAAATAGGTTATTGTGCAGAATGTGATATCTCCACGGGATGTATTTAGTTCCTATTGTTGCAAATTCCATGTAGTTATTGCAACTCCTTATAGCAATTATTGCAACTCTAAGCATTATTTTTTCAAATCCCATGTAGTTGTTGCAACTCTGTTCACTATTGCTACAACTATGGAACATTGTTGCAACTCTGAACTATGTCGCAAGTCTTGTGTTGCAACTTTTAGCACTATTGTTGCAACTCTGAACAATTTTGTAACTCCCGTGCTGCAACTCTGGAACATTGCTGCAAATCCGAGAACTATTGCTGCAAATCTGGAACATTGTTGCAACTCTGAACAGTGTCTCAACTCCCTTGTTGCAACTCTGATCATTGTTGTTGCAACTCTAAACAATGTTGCAACTCATGTGTTGCAACTTTGGAACATTGTTGCAACTTCGAGCATTGTTTCTACAATTCTAGGTACTTTGTGCTACAACTCCCATTGCTACAACTATGAGCACTCTTGCTACAATTGTGAACAATGTTGCAACTCTGAGCACTCTTGTTGCAACTCTGGGCACTCTATGTTGCAACTCCCTTGGTGCAAGTCCTATTTTTTGTTACTCCTATGTCATCACTGTTGTTTCTCCTATAACTAAAGATATACAAAGTGGGTCCTTTAAATGTTTCATATGCGGCATTATTAAGACAATATAAGTCTATCCTCAAAATATCTCAACAACCCAGATCGTACTTTTTGATAAATCAAATTTTCACAATTTGTTGCAACTTGCTACAACTCTGAACAATGCTGCAACTCCTATGTTGCAACTCTGAATAGTGTCACAACTCCCATGTTGCAACTCGCCCAAGGAACCTTGAGTTGTAAGAACCGTGAGACAACACTGGAAACCTTGAGCTGTCAAAACCGCGAGCCATGATGTCACATATTTTTCATTTATGGATTTATACAAAAATAATATTAGTCCAAGAAAATCAAAGATATGGAGATAATTTTGCAATTCCAAGACCAACTATTGGTTTGAGTAGTTGACCAAGAATCTTGGAATTCTTCGGAAAAAGATATTGGAGTTATTTATTATTTTCTAATTGTTAGCAAAAGATCTTGGAATTCTTGGTCTTGGAGTTATTTATTATTTGTTAATTATTATGAAAATATGTTGAAAGTTATTTATTATTAAATTCTAATTGTTAACAAGGGTCATGAAAACTATTCATTATTTAGGAAATTATTGTAACCACTATGGATTTATTAAATTCATAAGTGGATTTATTTAGATATTTGTTATTTCTTGTTTCCACTGCATTTATGTATACAAGAGATAACTCTCTCCATTATTCGAGGAGGACTCTTGGAGCAATGTATGAATGAAAATGGAATAATCCAGTGAGTTTTTCTTTTATAGTTTTATGATTTCCTTGGTGTGTGACTTAATTAATCCATTGACTTTTTATTTTAATTGTAGTTTTATTTTAATTAATTCATTTGATTTTTCATTTTAATTATGGTTTTATAATTTCCGCACCGTGTGATTTAATTAATTCATTTGATTTCTTTTGATTAAATTAATTAATTTAATTAATTTATGAAATGAGTGCTTATGTAAAATAAATACGAGCACTATGTTCTATGGAGGAGGGGCCAACTCCACTATAACAAAGTGTCGTGTAGCTTAGATGGTTGCTTGATTTCTTGTAATTTCATGTAAGATTTATTTAATTTAATTTTGTAACTAGTTTATTGGTTCAAATCGTTCATGCAAGGTTGGGTTTATGTTGGATTTCATTTATTCAGTTGTTTCTAATAAACACATTTCATATTGGGTTGCATTCTTTTATGTCATTGAATAATTGTGCTTAATGCAATGACTATATTTGTTGGTTTGAGTAATGAAATGGATCATCTTGGCGAGGATTAGGATATGATTTCGAGGAACTAGTTAATTTATTTTCCAACAAGTAGTTAATCAATTCCTTTCATCGCGTGTGATTCATTTTTAGAAAGTGTGGTGTGAATTTCAATTTCTGCAAAGGTAATTTAGAGTTTCAATTATGCAATCAGTACCAATACTTGTAGGTGGTTGAAGGAAGAGAGCTAAGGAGCCCACCACTTCTTGAGTGATTTACTTTCTTTTCGGCATGCTTTCATTTCTACAAAGTGTGTTTCTATTTCTACAAGTGTGAATTTCTATAGAACCTTACAATAGATTGAGAATTGTCTATACTCTGACCATGAAGGTAATCATTGAAACTATGACTAAAAAAAATAGAAAGAATAGTTGTTCCTGCATATACAGTGCATGAAAATTCACAAGTTCCATACGAGCACCATATTGATAATTGAATGTATGTTGGCTCAGTGGTAGACCCAGGGTTCAACGCTCAAGAGCACACCAACAAAACCCTAACTATCGACCCTTTCGGCAACACCTGCAAAGTAGATGAAGTCTCACCCGGGGTAGAGGTAGGGGTGGTTGCAGGACTCAAATGTTTGTCACCTTAGCTGGGACACAAATATGTGATTATAACACCTTATCAAAGCACTTATCAATTACAATTCATCAGTATTAAACCAGTACCTACTTCGCAGACAAAACCCTAATTACAGAGCATCATAGTATTCAACCAGATCTAGTATGTTCAAGCACTAAGCACATCCACATAGGTCATATCTACCATTCATCCATATTATTAAGCACGTAGCATCAACATATCTATCTAAAATTCGTCTATATCAAAGCATCTAAACAAGTAAACACATAGACGCATCAATACATTGCACAAAACAACCATACCACAAGATATACGCAGTTCACCCCCACCCTGGGGCTATGTCCACAAACTCTTTTTCTCTTTATTATCTTATGTCAAGATTCTTACAAGCACAAAGCATCATAACCCTACTCCACATAGGATAGGAGATCTGCCCGCACTTCGCTAGATCCTCCTTCCCCAAGTAGATATAGGCACAAATCCTTACACAGTATACACACAAAGCACTACAGATGACTTGCACTTAGCTCTGCTAGTCATAATTATGTCTTCTTGCTCATAGCTAGTACTAGCACTCAGCCATCGGTCACTACTTACATCGCCTAGATTTCTATTTATGTATTACAAAATAGGCCTAAGCATGGGTAAACCCATGGGCCAACATCCCCATACCTGTTACATAATGACAAATCCCAAAAATCCCTAAAAAGGGGTCAAGATACCTTGATCTCCGCTTCGACTTGTGCTCTTCCTTCAACAACCTGTCGAAGTCCCAAAAATGGGTCAAACATGACCAAGGATTCTCAAAACTTGGTCGAGGGCCAACAGGCCCCCAACATTCACCTGTCACTCTTCTTGAGTTACTCTGGTCTAGGTAGCTCTGCTTCAAAAGCCTCGAGCTTGGCTCGAGCTACTTCGACTTGTTGTTGTTCCATGGTCTCCTGCTCAACGAAATCTTGGATAACAACTTCGTTGACAGGTCCCTCTAAGTGTTGTTTAGTTGCAGTGACGACTTGCTCCGGTTCTGCTCCTCAGCCTTCGATCTCTGAAAAAAGTTGGCAAGCCTCATCCTGTATAGGTTGGAGCTTCTGAGTCACTTCCATAAATCTTCTCTAAATGGTGTGGACCTACTATTGAGTAGTGCGCTGCTCTTGGGATCGCTTCATCCTTTCAACAGCTGACAGGGGCTTCAACTGTGCCTGTATTGTTTCTACTTTCTACTTCACCTCCTGGAGTTGTGACTCCAGTGCCTTCAGGTCTGGATTCTTAGTGAGTCGTTCATAAGTCTGGGCACTGTGATCACTCAGTTGTTTACATTCCATGAAAATGACCTTTATTCTCTCAACTGTGCCTTGAGCAGTTGCTTCTCTTTGATCCCTCACATCTTGCAGAGTGTCGGGCACTGTGCAGAGCTCTAAGTCTGCTATTTTTTGTTGTAGTTGCTGGATAGATTCTATGAGCTGCTCTACTTTATTTGTGACTCGGTCTTCTGCCTTTGGCTCTAATCCTGTCACATAGCGAAGTGCTCTGTTGACTGCTTCTTTTACTTCTAGTTTCTCTACGAGAAACTATTCTTTTTCCTGTTGGATCTGTGCTTTCTCCTCTTCAAACTTTGTCTGGAGAGAAACCTTCTCCTACTCTGTAACTCGACGTTATTCTATGATTAATTCTTGCACTTGCTTCAAGGACTGGGTAGCTTGTTCTATTTCTTCCTGTGCGCGATGAAGGCGAGCTTTGATCGCATCAGCTAGTCGACAGAGTTGGGATAGCTCATCTCCCAACTCTGGCTCTCCCAACGATAGGGGTGCAGTGGAAACTACACGACTAGACTAAAGTGACTGTTGTACCCCTCAGAGTTCAACTTTGATTCTGTCATACATCTCTTCCTTCTTGGCTTCTTGTTTTTGCAAGATTTTCCATGAGGTGTCGTTCATAGCTACGATTATGAAGTCAAAATCATCGATAGTGAGCATGGTCTGCATTTTAGTCAAGGTGGCTCTTGATTTCTTCCAGGAAGAGGGTTTCATGGGGGAAACCTTCCTCTTCTTCAAGGGATCAACCTCATATCTAGCCGGTGTTACTTTGCCTTTCTTTTACTCATCTTCTTTTCCATTTATCTCTTCTACTTCTTCATCACCCCCTCGGCCAGGTGATACAGAGGCAATATTTTTTGATGTGTTGCTTAAGTCTTGGGATTCTTCGGTCTTCTTCCTTCTACTGGGTCTGGGTGTGTCATGTTCTTTGTGAGTGGCCTCCGAGCTGTCAAGTTAGGGGTCAGACATCTCTGCGGGGTCAGTGGGGATAAGGAGGTCTGCTGACCAGTCCTTAGTTATCTCCTTGAGGTCCTCTTCTGTGAGCTTGTAGTATGACTGAAGATCCTCCTTATGCTCATCTGCTCGTGTAGTGATATAGATGAAATACTGATCTACGTGAAACTTCATGAGGGGTTAGAAATTTTGTAGGGTGTTTGGAGTCATGTGAGGTTCGGCTTCGATAACTCTCTTTAGTTGGAGATAATATGTGTGAAAGAATGCGTTCAGCTACCACTATTTTCCCATATCACTCAAGTACCAGAGCATGGTGAAATTTGCAGTGAGCGGCTTGAACGACTCAATGTCTGGGAAGGTTGCACCTTCTGACATCTCCCAAGAAATAAAATCAATGAGGATCAGGAGTCAGCTAAAGTGGAACTCATAGCCCTGATATTGTGATTTGCGGCAGTCTAATTCCAGCTGATTAACTAGGTACTTCGCCCAATTTATTTGTAGGCCTTCCACACATTTCCCCGCAAAGTCAACAACAAACCCTGTGACCTACATGGGCCTGTTCTTCCCTACTATCTTTTCCACAATTAATTTCCATGCTAGGTGCACTACGCCATTCTGGATGGAGGCTACCTTGTATCCTTGCGTCTCCTTCTCAACATCACCATAGGTATCCTTGATCTTTTTTGCTATGGTGTGATCTGTGGCCTTCCCTGGATAGAAGTCCTGCGGGTTGGGTCCTTGCATAATAAATTCGGTGATCCTATGGATCAACGTCAGATCGACTGTGACATGGTGGTCTAGCCATAAGTAGCTGCAATGGTAACATGAAAGTAGGAGCTTGACACATCTGTTAACTTTCTAGTGCCTTCCAAAGTGTGGGATTTTCATTACATTCAACAGGGTGGATTGCATGAGTTTCATCGTCCATGGCTGGGGGATTATTTTTGAGTTCTTCCCCTTCATCCTGGTCAATTATTTATACGGGGCGAGCATACGATGGTTCTTGCGATATCCTAGGTTGAAGTCACTGAACTTCAACGTTGTGATCTTTTCCTGCTATGCTTGAAATGCGTGTATCCCCTTCGAGAGGTATGCAGTGACCATGGTGTACTCAAAATCTCTCGATACACTATCACAACCCATTGCACTGACTAGAGGTGGGATGTAGTTAGGTAAGATGGTCAGGATTAGCTTCACATTTTTTAGGTCATCTCTGTTCTTGGTTCTCTTTTCTATGACGACTCGGGATGGACCGGATCTGTGAGCGGTTGATAGAGAGGCTTGCACTCCTCTCGTCAAGGACGCTTGAATACTTGTAGACATTACTTTCTCAGCCATGAGATCGATGAGAACTTATTCGACGATTTTCTCCACAGCGTTGAGCTCCTTTGGCATAAACGCTTAGATCGGATGGATGAGTGAGTATGAAAAACAATAGAACTGGTGTCGATCTTACTAATCACAGTGCGGTAGCAATGCGTTCTCTCTGATACAATTCAAAAAAGTGTTCTCAGTGCAACAGTCGACGGAATAAGTATGCAACAACGTAATAGATCTTTCCAATGGAAAAGAGACCTTCATTAATGTAGTTATGTCCATTGTGGCATGGTCGCAATGGCTTGATGGCGATATTTATGGCCATAACTGTTGTTTTAACTGTTTGGGGCATTGAGATAATGGTTATAATGCTCTCCATGGCCATATCGCTTTTCCATGGCGAAGTGCCATGTAGTGTTGTTCTAATATCCCGACGAAGTTCCATTTTTGCAAATTTTCCTTCTGCGAAGTTCCTTCTGGAACCTTATGTAACTTTTCGACCTTGGATCTCTTCTTACTAAGATTTCTATCCTTTTTCCCAATGATCTTCATCTCGTTATTCCTCTTTCCATTCTGATTCTTGTCTTCTTTTGGCATAGTAACTTCACATTGTTAAGATTATTTCCTAGGATTCAGGGGCAATACTTCTTCTCTATCTAGGGCATGTGTTTCAGTCTCTTGTGATTCTTCTTGTGTTCTTCCAACTTCAACATCCACGGTTCTAAATAGCTTCAATCTGTTCTCCTTCTCTTCAATAAAGTGTGTGATCCTCCTAGTCATGAAATATTTCAATTCTTGCTTCTTCTGCTCTAAGACTTTTTCTTCTTTGCTTCGGGCCTGATTCTTTCCAATCCAAGGTTTTCCTAGTAATATAGAAAATGGGGCATTGTTCTCTATAAATTTAAAAACCTCGAAATCTTCTTTTGTCGAAGTTCCATGAGAACTCATAGATATCTGGATAAGTCTTCCACATAGGGTTATCATCTTTCCTCTAAATAATCCTACTCCTCCTAATGAAGGAATCATAGAAGGCTTTCCTAAGATTTCCGAAGTTCTTTCTGTCATTATATTCACCTGTGTTTCCTCATCCAAATTACAGTCAATGTCGAAGTCTCCTATTCTTACTTCTCTTTTCTCTTTCTCTTTAAAAATCTTCGACAAGTTGATATTTCGGTGGTCATTTAGGTTTTCTTTCATCTGTAATATTACAGTCTCTAATTCCTTATGGACTTCTGCGATGGTCTCAATTTCTTGATCTTTCTCATGGTTTTCTTGTCTCATATTCATTATTTCAAGATTAGCAATCATTCTAGGGAAATCTAAAACTTCATGGTCCATAGCTTTATAACAAAGACAACTAGGTCTTCTAACATGACATTCCTTAGCCAGATGTCCCGAGCTCCTGTGACTATAACAAAGGGTTAATCCTCATTTTCTTTTGAATGATCCCCAACCTTTCCTGTACTGCACACTAGGATCATAGTAGCTAAAATAAAAAAATTCTTTCTAGGATCCTGCATCCATTTGTTAGTCTGAACATTCTTTCTATGCATAGGTATAACATATCTTTCACTATTATTTTTAGATCTACTTATATCAAATATTCTTTCATCTAGTTGTTCCCTAGTTTTCAGGCTAGGACAAAATTTATCAAACATACCTAGATCCATATTCTTGAAACAAAAAATTCCACTTATCTTACTTTCAGCAGAGCACAAAGATTCCATATCTAAAACTTTTCACTATTCTTAACTCTATTAGAGCACAAAGCATTCAGATCTTACCGCTTTTCTTTGGATCTGACTTCTCTTCTTAGCACAGAGCTTCATAGATTACGCAGAATATTGTGCACTAGGGAAACATATCTATGCACGGAGCTTTCACTGTTTCAAGTAAGATCTTCGCACAGAGCTTCTTTTTCCTCAGTTCCCATCAATCACAGTTTTAGGTCCCGACAACAGAACCATTTGTTGGCTTAGGGGAAGACCCAGGGTTCAATGCTCAAGAGCGCACCAACAAAACCCTAACTACCGGCCCTTTCAGCAACACCTACGAAGTAGATGAAGTCTCACAGGAGGTAGAGGCAAGGGTGGTTGCAGGACTCAAATTTCTGCAACCTTAGCTGGGACATATATCTGTGATTATAACACCTTATCAAAGCACTTAGCAATTAAAGTTCATCGGTATTAAACTAGTACCTACTTTGAAGACAAAAACCTAATTACAGATCATCACAATATTCAACCAGATCTAGTATGTTCAAGCACTAAGCACATCCACATAGGTCATATCTATCATTCATCCATATTATTAAGCACGTAGCATCAACAGATCTATCTAACATTCATCTATATCAAAGCATCTAAACAAGTAAAAACATAGACACATCAATACATTGCACAAAGAAACCATAACACAAGATATATGTGGTTCACCCCCACCCTGGGGCTACATCCACCAACTCTTCTTCTCTTTATATCTTCTGTCAAGCTTCTTACAGGCACAAAGCATCAGAACCCTACTCTGCATAGGACATCAGATCTGTGCGCACTTCACCAGATCCTCCTTCCCCAAGTAGATCTAGGCACAGAGCCTTACATAGTCTTCATACAAAGCACTATAGATGACTTGCACTTAGCTCTGCAAGTCATAATCATGTCTTCTTGCACATAACTAGTACTAGCAGTTAGCCACCGGTCACTACTTGCATCACCTATATTTCTATTTATATATTACAAAATAGGCTGAAGCATGGGTAAACCCATGGGCCGACATCCCCATACCCATTACATAATTCCAAATCCCAAAAAGACCTAAAACGGGTTCAATATCCTGTGATATCTGCGTCAACTTGTGATTCGCCTTCGACAACCTGTCGAAGTCCCAAAAATAGGTCAAACATGACCAAGGATACTCAAAACTTGGTCAAGGGCCAACAATGTACAATCTTTCTAACTATCTTCTTGAGAAATTAAGGAGGTGATTAAAAGACCCAAAAACTTTACTTTAGAATTTTTGAGGAGGTTCTAGCTAGATACATTCACTTTGGTGAGTAAACTATTTCAATAGTTCTAAATCTATGTTAGTGTTTCATGAATATAGTTGGGGACTATAGGGGTAGATTTAGGGGGATAGGTAGAGTTGTTTCACTAGACAAAAAGACTCCTTCAAGTACTAACTTGTTGGCAGGAAAGTCCACGAAAGGAAGATAGGGAGGTACAATTACAAAAGGCAGTTCCATGAAATAGAAAACTACAATAACTGCAGCTAATAATACGATTATTCCTCCAACAAATGTTATAGTAGAATCAGAGGTAGTATCCTGTTCAAATCGTCAACCATAGAAACAAGAAGAAGAGTTTAATCCAATCCTATAACTAGTATTTCCACACATACCTTCAAAGTATAGTGCATTAAAAAATATACACATGGTTGAAGGAGAAGGAGAAGTACATACCAATGATGGAGGTTATTATATCCTTTATTTCCATCTTGCATGATAGAAGTTAATCCAGTAGAGGATGAAGGCCAAAGAACATGTCTTGCTTGAGATCTGGGACCTTTTTTAGGGTCGTCATCGACTTGTATGCAACAAGACACGACGATTGACACTTGTCATCTATACTGCAACAAGCAATGACATTTGTAACCATATATATTCAATGAGTTATGAAGAGATAAGCGATGGGTGAGTTTTATCTTCATGGAATGAATGTAATAACTCACATCATTTTATTTTCTATTGGGTTCTAGAAGATTTAGAAGCTCTCCCAATCCTCTTCCAAGGATCTATATAAGGAAGACACATATTGAGTAAGAGGAGGAAGACTCATTTGTAGAGTTATTCTATCCAATTGAAAAGGGGATACTCTTGTTCAGAATAACTAGAATCAATTTTCCTATTTTGATCAAGAAGCTAAGGAGGAGCAAGGAGCCAAGGAGGAGGCATCAACATCTAAGGTATGAATTTGATGTAATTTCTTCATGTTAATGAAGAGATCATTGGTTTTTCCCTTTAACATGTTTTTTATTTTCTTTACAAATGTTTGGATATGGTTTATTTCATTAGAGATCAGGTTATATTCAAGTTAGATATAGGATTCTAATTCCAGGTAGAGAGGTACAAAGGAATTGTTTGTCTTTTGTGTGCATAAAGCAGGTTGTGGAGATTGGATATGGAACTTTAGATATGCATCATCTGGGATATTCAAAGGACAACCTATAGTGAAAGGTATGTTATCTCTACTAGTCCTTAGGTTAATTGTGAATC
Organism: Picea glauca; assembly: GCA_000966675.3. Taxonomy (NCBI): domain Eukaryota; kingdom Viridiplantae; phylum Streptophyta; class Pinopsida; order Pinales; family Pinaceae; genus Picea; species Picea glauca. The sequence goes on along the minus strand of JZKD02S0792138.1, from coordinate 579,510 downwards.
TATTTTCTTGAGTCTAGGAAACCCATAGAATTATATCCCCACTTTCTATCTAGGATCAATAGGTAGGTCCTAGGGATATATATTTACCATACTAGTGAGACTTCTCCAATATCAAAAATGGTGACTCCACTGGGAAATAATCTTTGATTCTTCTCTACTCTAGATTTCCTTGCCAAATCACCCTTTGTTTTCTTCTTGTTACTCCTCTAGAGTTTATATCTATCAAATATGGTATATATGAGGAATATCTAATTGATCTGAAGAAGATTCACTTTTTTTTTTCATTTAAGAACAAAACATTTTTTTTGCAGTCGTCACTTGTTGAAGTATACATGTTACATGACACGTCGCTAGTTGACTAGATTGTGTCCTGTGATGATCCCTGCAAATTGGGAATATTGTAGAGCTCACAGAATTCTAATATTCGATCTGGTTTGACTGGTCCCTGAGGTCTCTGTTTATTTGTTTTGTAAGTGTCTCACCTCTATTTGAGTTTTTCTATTGTTAGAAAAATAGGATTGCAGAGCAATAGAATAAAACAAATGTGGAAATAAAACACATAATATACACAATACCATATAGACATAGATATATGTGGTTCACCTAGTGTGGGATACGTCCACCAGAGAAATTTTTAGGTCCTTCCTTTTTATTATCCATCAAAATGAAGGGATACAACCTACAACACACCCGTTGTAACTTCCTCTTTTTTTTATCACAATCTCCTCTCTCAGAATAAAATATTCATGATAATACACAATTGAAATACAATTCCCTCATAAGAGAGGGTTTCCTTTTAGGGAAAAAACCCCTAAAAACAACTTCTACCATCAGATATGCGACCTTATAATGAATGGTCCAGATTGACTACAAAATTACAATATTTTACAAGGCATCTTTTCCCAATATTTCACTTATGGGGAATTGCCCCTTAATCCCTCGCCAGGGGGGGTGGGGATACAAAAATTGGCTCCGCCCCCCTGGACCCCCATGGTGACATTTGTGGGGGGGAAATCCCCCCCACACCTCCCTTTAGGGAATGGGGTCCAAGCATGACTGAAACAAACCTCTGAATCAAGAAGATAATCAAGCTCCACAACCAACAATCTCCCACTTGGATACTGATCACAATAACTCCACTGTTGTTGTACTTGATAGACTATGCTCCACCTTGTACTTGGAAAATTTCTCATCTTCACCTTCATGCTTGAATACCAACTGAAACTGAGTAGGAACTCAATTTCTCCCTGAATACTCCCTTTGTTAACATGTCTGCAAGATTCTAGCTAGTATGTATCTTTTCCAACTTCAAATGTCCATCTTCCAAGATGGATCATATGAAATGGTACCTAAGTTATATATGCTTAGTATTTGAATGTAAGGATGAGTTCTTTGCAAGATGAATGGCACTCTCACTGTCACAGTATAACCTATTATTTTCCTGCTTCTTTCCCAATCCCCCCATAAACCTCTGTAGCAGAAATATACTATGCTTCTGTGGTTGAAAGTGAAACAACCTTTTTCAGTTTCAAAATCCAACTTACTGTTGTTCCACCTAAAGTAAAAACATACCTGTTAGGACCACATAATGTACCTTTTTTCCCACACTTTTTGCCACCATTACACCCTTGTTTCACTCACATTTAAACTCACATGATCACTTTACCCTATCTTTCCAAAGGTATACAACGTCTCTTCTCTTTACTATATGTTTAATCTATTTTGCATATAATTTTACATTACTCTCATACTTAACCATTGATCAGAAATGTATAAGTGTTGAAACAATTCGAACTACAGATTAGCATTAGGGCATGTTGCTAAAACAGTTAAAGCACGCAAACCCTGTGGCTGAAACAGTCTGTGGACTACAATGCTGAAACAACAACTCACACAGAAGAAGTTGTTACACTCTTCGTGGTCTATGATGCTGAAACAACAACTGTTACACTCTCTGTGGTCTATGATGTTGAAACAACAACTGCTACACTCTCCGTGGTCAACGATGCTAAAACAACAACTCACACAGAAGAAGATGTCACACCCTCCGTGGTCTACGATGCTGAAACAACAACACAAAACTGTTACATTGACCACAACAACCGCACCTTGAGCTAGCATTAACCATCGCTGATGCCTGAGACCAAGTTGCTGAAACATCCAGAACGGAAATCCCATGGTTGAAACAAACCGCGATTTGCGATGCCGAAACAACATACAATAACAGTAACAAGAAGACAAATAAATAAGTTGTTACTCCAGCCGCAACAACAACACCCCACTCAACACTTGTAATAGCATTCTGTTATGGGAGACTAGGATACCCTATTTTAGTATAGAAATCGGATCTAACTAAGAATAGGATTCAGATGTGCAAATGTAATTTGATGATCAAATTGTATCGAGGGGATTCTCCTCTTTAAATAAAAGGAAATCATCATTAGAGAGGACCTTCTATTTTAACGAAGAAAGGATTTTACAGAGAAGGACGTTCTTTACTTCAGATTGTAATATGATACAGTTGACAGATGAATAAAATACTGTTCTAAGAATTTCTCTCTAGTTCCTTTTGTTTCAGGGGAATCTTGTGAGAAGGGAGGGCCCACCTTCTTCACAAGATTCACCCATTAGATTTATAGTCTGTTAGTGTTATTTCTGTTCATGCCTTGATTAAATTCTGTTTTGCTGAAACACTATGTTATTGAACTCTGTTTTGCTGAAGCACTACTTTACTGAACTCTGTCTTGCTGAAACTTTGCTTTACTGATTGTTACATTGTTTTCATATGATTCATGCTTGGGTAACTGTTAATCATTCTAGTTAGCAATCTTGTTTGATGAATTTATGAAATCTTGATAATCAGGGACAGATGCTGAAGATTCCTGCTTAGGGAATAGGGTCCCGTTCTCTGTTAGAGATAGTTAGCCTTTAGTGCATGTCAATTATTTCAATTAGTAATGAGTTTGTGAAATTGTGCTAATCAAAAACAACTGTTGAATATTCCTTCTTGAGGAATAGGGTCTTTTTCTCTGTTAAGAGGTAGTTAGTCTTCAGTGTGTGTCAATCATTTCAATTAGCAATGAGTTCATAAAAGTGTGGTGATAAAAAACAGGTGTTGAAGATTCCTGCTTTGGGAATAGGGTCCTATTCTCTGGTTATAGAATAGATGGTCTTTCCTTTTGCAGTGTATTGAAATATTTCTTTTCCAGGTTGTTATTTTCTTAATGTAATCCAGGATTCTTTGGACAATTATTTATTTAACATTGAACTTTGCAATAGGTAGATTGCTTTCCTGTAATTCAAGTTAGAACTTCAGTTTTTTCAAGGAAAAGTGTGATTAATATGTTTTTACTACAACTCTAGGTTTCTTTTGAGATTGAGCATATATATTGCGTGATTACCTTTGAAATAAATAGACTTCCCCGTGTTGACAATTTATGTAGCACTTGATTGTTTAGTTAAATAAGCAATTATAGTGACCAGCATTTTGGCACCATTGTCGGGAAAGACAATTATAGATTTCAAAAGAACTTATGATATCTCAGATACAAATATTGCATGAGAGGAAGCGGAGACCCCAAAGACACTGAACCTACAACTGGAAGGGGCAGAGGAAGAGGAGGAAGAAAGACTTATATTGTTGAGATTATATCAAAGTCTGAATCTGTTGCTCAACGACTAAACTCTCGAAAACCAAAATACCAACCTTCATTTCAAGAAAAATTTAAGACAAGGAAAGAAGTTTGGAGTCCTGGGACAATCGAGAAACTAGAAGGAAATATTGAGGATAGAGCAAGTGCAGCAGGGGAGCAGACAAAAGAAAACATGGATGAGTAGAATGAAGAATTGCATCATGAAGAACAGGTAGGTCTTGAAGGAGAGGTAAATGATGAAAACTCTTTTTCCACATTAGGATTTCATATTGGTGATCTTCCTAGAGGGGTATCCTCCATGAAGAACAATCCACTCTCAGCACTACCTAACTTTCATGGTTTGTCTTCAGAGGATCCTAATGAATTCCTTTTTGAGTTTGATATATTATGCAGAAGTTATGATTACATTTTCAATGCTAAAAAATTAAAACTATTTCCAGCAACATTGAAAGGAAATGCACTAAGATGGTTCATGAGTATTGGAGGTCATGTAATCACAACATGAGACCAAATGAAACAGAAATTCCTGAATAAATACCAGGACTAATGCCGAACAAGAGAAAAAAGGGAGAAACTATTTAAGATGATGCAGAAAGAGGATGAAAATCTGGAGGACTTTGTAGAAAGGCTACAGTATAATCTACAAAGATCCAGTCACCCAAATGTAAGTAAAGATATTCTTAAAACCATATTATTAAAAGGAGTAAGGGATGTCTGTCTAGATATGCTGAATATGCTTGGAAAAGGGGACATATCTAAGGAATCATACGATGAAATTGTTAACCTATGTAAAATATGTTCAAGAGGAGCTTCAAGAAATAGATCAAATAACAGGGACACCACATTTTCAAGAGTCCAAAAATCAGCCAGTGGGGGAGCAACAAGAGATGAAATAGGTAATTTACTTGAAGGTTTTAAAACTAAAATGTTAAGCTCTTTTGCCTCACAAATTGACACCCTACAGATTCAAAAGAAGCAAGCAGAAGAAGAAGCAGCCCTGTCCATCTTTTGTTCTAAATGCAGAGATAAGCACCCACGAAGGGAATGTCCATTGGACATAAAACCAATCTGCACCATCTTTTATAAAGATCATGAAACTCAACAATGACCATCTTTACTAGGGATCAGGGCAGCATTACAACAAATAGATGAAGAAGCTGAAGTTGTCTATCTGTTGACACAGAGGAGGCAATGGCAACCGAGGGGACAAGGTATGAATCCTAACATGCCATTTACATCTTTTAATTGTTGGAATAACTATCCTTCTTTCAATCAAATGAGTTACCCTCCCTATAATCAAATGCAATATCTAAGTCAAATGAATTACCCACCCATGCAACAAACTAACCCACCCTTTGTTGATCCRTCAATGTGGACTCCTTGGCCTCCACAACAAMAACAACCATATCAGAACCAATGGAATCCAAATTGGAGAGGACAACAACCCCCCTTCCCAAATCAATTACCTCAATCACAATTTCTTCAACCACTCTCCTTACCATCAGGTACTCCACCAAACAATCAGATGATGAGACCCTAGCTACTTGTACAACCTAACCCTAACCCCAATAATAAAGCTGTGCAATGCATTGATATTCATAACTAGTCTACATTTTCTCTTCTCCCTGCGCAATGCAACAATATTCATTTATGATATGGGAGAATAGTAGAACCTATCATAGCTGATGCTACCTCTTCTGATAAAGAGGAAACAAAAGAGCATGATGTACCTGAAGAGGTACAATCATCCTCTAAGAATGCTACTGAAACAACAAAACCACCATTTCCTAAGCATTTAGCTTTGACTAAAACGCCTGAGCCACCTACTTTCAATCTTCTAGGGGAATTACAAAATATTTATGTCAAAATTCCTCTATTTCAAGCACTCTGATATGTACCAATTTATGCCAGGACTATGCGAGACATGTGTGTTAAGAAACCTAGTAGGAAAATTAAGGATCCCCTCATAGTCCATGTTATGGGTGACTTGTCTGCACTAATGTCAGGTAAAGTTCCCCCAGTTAAATATGGTGATCCCGACCAGCCTACCGTCTCAGTACAAGTTAGAAAAACAATAATCCCTCGAGTCCTGGTAGACTTAGGTGCCTCTATCAATATCATGACTCTGGAAACCTCACAACTGCTACAATTGCAAAATGAAATCAGAGACACCCCAACTATCCTAGAATTAGCTGACAGCTCTACAATCAAACCAGAGGGAGTCATTGAATATCTAATTATCTCAGTGGAATCCTAGAATTATCCAGCTGAATTTGTGGTATTACAACCTAAAAAAAAGTTGGGGGGGCACCCTTTAATTTTGGGCAGGCCTTTGCTAGCCACAACAGATGCTTTCATTAGCTGTAGATCAGGTTCAATGACAATTTCCAATGTTTATGAGACTAAACAACTTACCCTCTACCCCCATGCTACACCCTTGATTAATAATGATAATTCTGTATGGGTAGACTTTGATGATCAACTTACTCAACCGATTTTGACTATCAAACAAGCTCTAAGCCTCAAAGACGCCTCCGAGGATGAAGTAATTAATAATTTTATTTGTGAACCCTCCTCCGTGACTCCAGAAAATCACAACCAACTAGTTGCACTGCTGGAATCAGATAATCAGGAAAACCTTAACTGTGAAAACCCACCTCAAACATCTGCCACCATCTCTTCTAAAAGCCTACCAGTAGAAATTGAACCTGGCAAAACACTAAACATAAACCCCAACCTGACAGATGTTGAAACACAACAATTAATTAAGTTACTTCTTGAACATAAAGAAGCATTCGCTTGGGACTATATAGATATAAAAGGAATCTCTCCTGAATTATGTACTCATCGTATATATATCAAGGAGGATTGTCAACCAACCTGCCAATCTCAACGACGGAAGAACCCTAATTTAAGAGAAATCTTTAAAGAAGAACTTCAAAAATTGCTCAATGCAGGGTTTATATATCCTATATCAGACAGTGAATGGGTGTCCCCGTTGGTAATAGTTCCTAAGAAAAATGGAAAATGGAGAGTATGTGTGGACTACAAAGCCTTAAATAAAGCTACTCAAAAAGATCACTTTCCATTACCATTCATTGATTAGGTGTTAGACAGTTTTTCAGGGAAGAAATTCTTCTCCTTTTTAGATGGTTTCAGTGGATATAATCAGATCAAAATTGCACCTCAAGATCAAGATAAAACCACTTTTACTAGCCCTTGGGGAACTTTTTCTTATAGAGTTCTCCCATTTGGACTATGTAATGCACCAACAATCTTTCAAAGAGCAGTTATAGGAATATTTTCTGATATGCTTAATGACTCTATGGAAATTTTTATGGATGATTTCATCCCTTATGGTGTTTCTTTTCAAGAAGCGCTACAAAACCTTGAGAAAGTACTTAAACAATGTATACAAGCCCACCTCTCCTTAAGTACAGAAAAATGTCATATGATGATGAGTGAAGGAATAGTGCTTGGAAATTTTATCTCATCTCAAGGAATTCAAGTAGACCCATCCAAGATACAAGTCATTAAGGATCTTCCTACTCCCAAAACCCAAACAGAGGTAAGAAGTTTTCTAGGACATGCTAGATACTATAGAAGATTTATCAATTTTTTTTCCAAAATAGCTTCTCCCCTGTTTGTGCTATTGATGAAAAATGTTGAATTCAAATGGACTAATTCTTGCCAGGAAGCATTTAATACACTTAAACATCAATTATCTATAGCTCCTATTCTTACAGGACCTGATTGGACACTTCCCTTTCATATATCCTTTGATTCTTTAGATACTACAATAGGAGCCGTCTTGGGACAAGAAGAAAATCATCTCCCTTATACTATTTATTTCATTAGCAAGAATATGACTCTTCCTGAACTCAATTATATAGTTACCGAAAAGGAATTCTTAGCAGTTATCTATGCTATTAATAAATTTAGACATTACATCACTGGCTACTCTACCCTTGTCCATATTGATCACTTAGCTATCAAATATCTAATGAACAAACCTATCAAAAATGCTCAAGTCACCAGATGGTTACTATTATTGCAAGAATTTGATATTACAATTGTAGATAGACCAGGAAAAGAAAATGTAGTTGTTGATTTTCTTTCTCGGTTGACAACTGATGATGATACCCCAGTAGATGATTCCTTTCCTGATGAATATCTATTTGCATTTTCTGCTCACTCACCTTGGTACGCAAACATCACTAACTACTTGGTTGCAGGGAAGTTACCACCACACCTATCCCACCGAGAGAAAAGAAGAATCATTCAACAAAGTGCTCAGTATAGCTGGATAAGTGGGTGTCTTTTCCATACAGGATCTGATCAAGAAATCCGAAGGTGCATTAGGGAAGATGAGGTTTATGAACTACTAAAAGCTTTTCATGATGGCCCTTGTGGAGGGCATTTTGCTGATAAGAGAACAACACATAAAATTCTCAGGATGGGGTATTATTGGCCCTCACTTTTTAAAGATGCAAAGAAATATGTTCGGGCCTATGATAGCTGCCAAAGAATGGGCAAACCTAATCATAGAGATGAAATTCCATTAAAACCCTAGATAGTACTTGAACCATTTGAAAGATGGGCCTTAGACTTTGTAGGACCCATTAACCCCCCATCCAGTCAAAAAGTTTACATAGTGGTCTGCACAGACTATATGACCAAATGGGTGGAAGCTAAATCACTCCATAGAGCGATCGAAGAAGCAGTTATAGATTTCTTGTTTGAAGACATCTTCATCAGATTTGCAGTGCCAAGAGAATTAGTTACAGATGGAGGACCTCCTTTCACTTTTCATGGTTTTAAAGCCACCCTTCAAAAATATCATATTCAGCATAGAATGACTACAACATACCACCCCCAAGCCAATGGATAGGTGGAAAGCACAAATAAAGTAACAGAAGCCATTCTCACAAAAATAGTGAAGGAAAATAGAAAGGACTGCTCTCACAGACTCCCTAAACCATTATGGGCCTACATAACTACCCGGAGAAATACTACAGGATTCTCTCCCTATGAATTAGTTTATGGAAAGAGTGTTGTCTTTCTTATGGAATTTGAAATCAAAACCTTAAGGACTACTTCAACTGTCAACCTTGATTTGACCGATGCATAGACAGCTAGGTTGCAACAACTTAATGAATTGGATGAAAAAAGACTAGATGCCATTCATCAGACAACTATGATTCAACAACAAAGATCAAAATGGCATGACAAAACTATCAAGCATAAGAAATTCCAAAAAGGTAATTGGGCCCTACTGTATGACTCTCGGTTTAAATAATTTCAAGGGAAACTATGTATCAGATGGCTTGGACCCTACGAAGTAGACACTGTTTTCCCCAATGGAACAATAAGGCTCCTCACAATCGATGACTCTAAAACACCGTTAATTTTAAATGGTCATCGGCTCCGTCTGTACCAGCGCCCTATTTCCAAAGAATATTTTAAGGCCACATGTGTGGCTGACTCTCATTTCCTCTTTTTAGAGGGGGCTCCTACCGATCATTGCAATTAATTATTTTAATTTAATTTCTTTAGTATTAGATTAGATTTCGTTTACTAATAATCCTTGTCAAGAAATACCATGTTAGAATTGATTTTTGCAGATTCTCGATCAAAGAAAAGGCCTACTAAGGAAGGACGATCTTACTTCAAGAAGAGAAAATCTCCCCCATTAATGAAACACCAATGTTCAACAACCCTTAGCCATTTTCCCATTGCTGAAACACCACTGTCAACAACTTTCTGCCATTTTCCCCATTGCTGAAACACCACTGTTCAACAACCTTTCACCATTTTCCCCATTGTTGAAACACCATTGTTCAACAACCTTTCACCATTTTCCCATTGCTGAAACACCACAGTCAACAAATTTTCACCATTTTCCCATTGTTGAAACACAACTGTCAGCAACTTTTCACCATTTTCCCCATTGCTGAAACACCACTGTTCAACAACCTTTCACCATTTTCCCCATTGCTGAAACACCACTGTCAACAACCTTTCTTAATTTTCCCATTGCCGAAACACTACTGTTCAACAATTCTTCACATTTTCCCATTGATGAAACAACATCGTTCAACAATTGTTTTTCCCTTCTTTCTACGGTTGAAACACCAACTTTTCGGCATTTTCTGACAATAAGCTTTTGTGCTCTCATACTACATTTTGTCCTTCTAGTCAAAAAATCCTTGATACAATTCATATAACAAATCAAAAGTCTCTACCACGACCACTACAGAACTATTATGGACAGGCATTATATTTTGTTTGAAGTATGAATCAAAAGGTAAAGGCGAGGTATGTAAATTTTATGTAAATACAATTAAGCTATAGTTAATGAGAAGATTCCAAATCATTATTACCACTCATGCAAAATCATTATTAGCCACACTTGAAGGGGGGGGAGGAAATATCAAAAATTTATACCATCATTTCACACGAATTAACCACTGCCATTCCTATTTACTATCCTTTCATTTGTGTTGCAACATTACTTTCTTTACATCAAGAAGCTAAAACACAAGAATCAATTGTCGATACTGTAGCTGCTCCACAAGAACCAACTAGTGCAGTTGTGACTGCAATACAAGAACCAGTCACCTCTCAACTAGAACCAAGAATGGCCTCTGTCTTACAGGAAAATGAGTTCCTAAAATCTGAACTGGAAGCCTACAAGAAAGAGCTAGCCGCAACAAAGGAAGCCTATGAGAAGGAACTTAATTTGTACACCCTAGCTCGCATAGTGACCATGTCAGAGGGAACTACAACAAAGAATTCGTGTAGAGAATATATGTGTAGTCAATGTGGGGACATCTACTATCAAGCAGGCTACAAAGTAACTCAAATTCCAATACCGGGAGCTCCACCTTCACCTTCGACTTTTGCAGTCAAAGAAGAACACCCTGCTGTTACACAAGAACCAATAGGACCTTCCAAGATTAAGACTGAACCCTAGCCTACAACAAATGTCAAATCTGAAACCCCTGCTTTTGTTAATAAAGCTATACAAACATTGCCTATTGATGAATTTTCCCCTTCCAGTGAGATCAATACCCACACCTTTGTGGAACAAGCTACTCAGACCCTACCTCAGCCTACTACTTGCAACGCTGAAACACAAACGCAACCATGGGATGAGCAGGAAATAATAGAGATATGGAAAAAAGAGTCTGTTGTTACACAAGCCAAAAGCCTGCACGAACACAGACAAATTTGGATAAATCATATCGACTCAAATTGGGAAGCTTTGGAGCAAACACGCCAAGAATCTCGTGCCCTTAAGAAATAGAATAAAGAACTAAAAGGTATATTTCTCCTGATATTTGACTTGGCACAAAAGTTATTGGCTACAAGGAAACCATCCTGAAATTACTCTTTGTTCCTCATGGAATGACTTACATGGTTTCAGATCAAATCAATCACAAAAGGCAGACCCCATGCAGTGTTAAATCCAACATATTTTTTCAAAACCTTTGCAAAAGCCTCTGCTATGGATCAGCACCTCCTCTGCGAGGCAAATTTTCATAATGAAGCCATCCCTGAGAACTGAGAGCTTAACCTTAACCCTCTTGTCGGTGACATCCAGATCCGGGCACTCACCTCCTTCCTTAACAATCAGGTTATATGGCAGGATGAATTCCTAGCTGCCAAGCACAATGAGGATAACCGTCTTCTTTGGATAAGGCCAGAACCACAAAATGCTGCCACCTTTGTTATAGAGTATTATCAGTTTTTAAAGAAACTAGGGATGACTCAACACATTCAGCAATTACAGACATTAGTGTTTCAGGAGTCTCAACATTTCATTAAATCAACAGAGATTGTTTCCCTACAGGAAAATAACATGTTTTGGAAACAATCTACTGAGAAAAGACAGGAACACAATCCTTTTAGACCCACTAGTCTTGAGATAACAATCTCCAGGGTACCTAGCTACATCAAGTGTGTTCAACAATGTGATGAAAGATGGATAGGGTACCAGTTTCATTTTCCTATCCTCTGTATACCAACAGAGAAATATCAAGTCCATTATAAGTTGCCCAACAAGGCTGAAACAATAGCTTGGCAAAGGTTACAATGTGTTCAAGGTTTCAGAGCTCCAACAAACATAACCTTCCACAACTATTGCTTGAGTAACTTGCACGCCCAAAGTCAGTATTCAGATTTCGATTCAGAGTGAAGTTGCCTGAGGACATGCAACATTTTATGTTGGGGGGGACGTTAGGACCACATAATGTACCTTTTTGCCCACACTTTTTGCCACCATTACACCCTTGTTTCACTCGCATTTAAACTCACATTATCACTTTACCCTATCTTTCCAAAGGTATACAACATCTCTTCTCTTTACTATATGTTTAATTTTTTTTTCATATAATTTTACATTACTCTCGTACTTAACCATTGATCAGAAATGTATAAGTGCTGAAATAGTTCAAACTGCAGATTAGCATTAAGGCATGTTGATGAAACAGTTAAAGCACACAAACCCTGTGGCTGAAACAGTATGTGGACTACGATGCTAAAACAACAACTCACACAGAAGAAGTTGTTACACTCTTTGTGGTCTATGATGCTGAAACAACAACTGTTACAATCTTCATGGTCTATGATGTTGAAACAACTACTGCTACACTCTTCGTGGTCAACGATGCTGAAACAACAACTCACACAAAAGAAGATGTCACACCCTCCGTGGTCTACGATGCTGAAACAACAACACAAAATTGTTACGTTGACCACAAAATCCGTACCTTGAGCTAGCATTAACCATCGCTGCTGCCTGAGACCGAGTTGCTGAAACAGCCAGAATGCAAATCGCGTGGCTGAGACAGCCCGCGATATGCGATGCCGAAACAACATACAAAAAAAGTAACAAGAAGACAAATAAAGAAGTTGTTACTCCAGCCGCAACAACAACACCCCACTCAACACTTGTAATAACATTCTGTTACAGGAGACTAGGATACCCTATTTTAGCATAGAAATTGGATCTGACTAAGAATAGGATTCATATGTGCAAATGTAATTTGATGATAAAATTGTATCAAGGGGATTCTCCTCTTTAAATAAGAGGAAATCATCATTAGAGAGGACCTTCTATTTTAACAAAGAAATGATTTTACAGAGAAGGACGTGCTTTACTTCAGATTGTAATATGATACAGTTGACAGATGAATAAAAGACTGTTCTGAGCATTTCTCTCTAGTTCCTTTCATTTCAAGGGAATCTTGTGAGAAGGGAGGGCCCACCTTCTTCACAAGATTCACCAATTAGCTTTATAGTGTGTTAGTGTTATTTCTGTTCATGCCTTGATTAAATTATGTTTTGCTGAAACACTACATTATTGAACTCTGTTTTGCTGAAGCACTACTTTACTAAACTCTGTCTTGCTGAAACTCTTCTTTACTGATTGTTACATTGTTTTCATATGATTCATGCTTCGGTAACTGTTAATCATTCTAGTTAGTAATCCTGTTTGATGAATTTATGAAAGCTTTATAATCAGGGACATGTGCTGAAGATTCTTGCTTAGGGAATAGGGTCCTGTTCTCTGTTAGAGATAGTTAGCCTTAAGTGCATGTCAATTATTTCAATTAGTAATGAGTTTATGAAAGTGTGCTAATCAGAAACAGGTGCTGAAGATTCCTGCTTGGGGAATAGGGTCTTGTTCTCTGTTAAGAGGTAGTTAGTCTTCAGTGTGTTTCAATCATTTCAATTAGCAATGAGTTCATAAAAGTGTGGTGATCGGAAACAGGTGTTGAATATTTTTGCTTTGGGAATAGGGTCCTATTCTTTGGTTATAGAATAGTTGGTCTTTCCTTTTGCAGTGTCTTGAAAGATTTCTTTTCCAGGTTGTTATGTTCTTAATGTAATATAGGATTCTTTGGACAATTATTTCTTTAAAATTGAACTCTGCAATAGGTAGATTGATTTCCTTTAATTCAAGTTAGAACTTCAGTTTGTTCAAGGCAAAGTGTAATTAATATGTTTTTACTACAACTCTAGGTTGATTTATAGATTGAGCATATATAGTGCGTGATTACCTTTGAAATAAACAGACTTCCCTGTGTTGACAATTTATGTAGCACTTGATTGTTTAGTTAAATAAGCAATTATAGTGACCAGCATTTTGACACCATTGTCGGGTAAGGTAATTATAGATTTCAAAAGCACTTATGATTTTTCAGATACAAAGATTGCATGAGAGGACACGGAGACCCCAAAGACACTGACCCTATAGGTGGCAGGGGCAAAGGAAGAGGAAGAAGAAAGACTTATATTGATGAGATTATATCAAAGTCTGAATCTGCTGCTCAACGAGAAAACTCTTGGAAACCAAAATACCAACCTTCATTTAAAGAAAACTTTGAGATGGGGAAATAAGTTTGGAGTCCTGAGACATTTGAGAAACCAGAAGGAAACATGGAGGGCAGAGCAAGTGCAGCAGGGGAGCAGATAGAAGAAAACATGGATGAGTACAATGAAGAATTGCATCATGAAGAACAGGCAGGTCCCGAAGGAGAGGTAAATGATGAAAACTCTTTTTCCACATTAGGATTTCCTATTGGTGATATTCCTAGAGGGGTAGACCCCATGAAGAAAATTCCACTCTTAGCACTACCTAACTTTCATGGTTTGTCTTCAGAGGATCATGATGAATTCCTTTTTGAGTTTGATATATTATGCATAAGTTATGATTACATTTTCAATGCTAAAAAATTAAAACTATTTCCAGCAACATTGAAAGGAAATGCACTAAGATGGTTCATGAGTCTTGGAGGTCATGTAATCACAACATGGGACCAAATGAAACAAAAATTCCTGAATAAATACCAGGACTATTGCCGAACAAGAGAAAAAAGGGAGGAACTATTTAAGATGATGCAGAAAGAGGATGAAAATCTGGAGGACTTTGTAGAAAGGCTACAGTATAATCTACAAAGATTCAGTCACCCGAGTGTAAGTAAATATATTATTAAAATGATATTATTAAAAGGAGTAAGGGATGGCTGTCTAGATATGCTGAATATGCTTGGAAAAGGGGACATATCTAAGGAACCATACGATGAAATTGTTAACCTATGTAAAAGATGTTCAAGAGGAGCTTCAAGAAATAGATCAAATAGCAGGGACACCACATTTTCAAGAGTCCAAAAATCAGCCAGTGGGGGAGAAACAAGAGATGAAATAGGTAATTTAATTGAAGGTTTTAAAACTAAAATGTTAAGCTCTTTTGCCTCACAAATTGACACCCTGCAGATTCAAAAGAAGCAAGCATAAGCAGAAGCAACCTTGTCCATCTTTTGTTCTAAATGCAGAGATAAGCACCCATGACGGGAATGTCCATTGGACAAAAAACCAATCTGCACCATCTGTGATAAAGATCATGAAACTCAACAATATCCATCTTTACCAGAGATCAAGGTAGCATTACAACAAATAGATGAAGAAGCTGAAGTTGTCTATCTGTTGACACAGAGAAGGCAATGGAAATCGAGGGGACAAGGTATGAATCCTAACATGCCATTTACATATTCTAATCGTTGGAATAACTATCCTTCTTTCAATCAAATGAGTTACCCTCCCTATAATCAAATGCAATATCTAAATCAAATGAATTACCCACCCATGCAAAAAACTAACCCACCCTTTGTTGATCCATCAATGTGGACTCCTTGGCCTCCACAACAACAACAACCATATTAGAACCTATGGAATCCAAATTCGAGAGGACAACAACCCCGCTTCCCAAATCAATTACCTCAATCACAATTTTGGCAACCACTCTCCTTACCATCAGGTACTCCACCAAACAATCAGATGATGAGACCCCAGCTACTTGTACAACCTAAACCTAACCCCAATAATAAAGCTGTGCAATGAATTGATATTCATAACCAATCTAAATTTTCTCTTCTCCCTGCGCAATCCAATGATATTCATTTACGATCTGGGAGAATAGTAGAATCTATCATAGCCGATGCTACCTCTTCTGATAAAGAGGAAACAAAAGGGCATGATGTACCTAAAGAGGTAATTTCATCCTCTAACAATGCTACTGAAACAACAAAACCACCATTTCCTGAGCGTTTAGCTTTGACTAAAACGCCTGAGCCACCTGCTTTCAATATTCTAGGGGAATTACAAAATCTTTATGTCAAAATTCCTCTATTACAAGCACTCTGAGATGTACCAATTTATGCCAGGACTATGTGAGACAAGTGTGTTA
>JZKD02S0792138.1:538492-550221 GCA_000966675.3 Picea glauca | reverse complement strand
TACTTGAACCATTTGAAAGATGGGCCTTAGACTTTGTAGGACCCATTAACCCCCCATCCAATCAAAAAGTTTACATAGTGGTCTGCACAGACTATATGACCAAATGGGTGGAAGCGAAAGCACTCCATAGAGAGACCGAAGAAGCAGTTATAGATTTCTTATTTGAAGACATCTTCATCAGATTTGGAGTGCCAAGAGAATTAGTTACAGATGGAGGACCTCCTTAAACTTCTCATGGTTTTAAAGCCACCCTTCAAAAATATCATATTTAGCATAGAATGACTACAACATACCACCCCAAAGCCAATGGACAGGTGGAAAGCACAAATAAATTAATAGAATCCATTCTCACAAAAACAGTGAAGGAAAATAGAAAGGACTGGTCTCATAGACTCCCTAAAGAATTATGGGCCTACAGAACTACCTAGAGAAATACTACAGGATTCTCTCCCTATGAATTAGTTTATGGAAAGAGTGTTGTCTTTCTTGTGGAATTTGAAATCAAAACCTTAAGGACTGCTTCATCTATCAACCTTGATTTGACCGATGCACAGACAACTAGTTTGCAACAGCTTAATGAATTGGATGAAAAAAGACTAGATGCCATTCATCAGACAACTATGATTCAACAACAAAGATCAAAATGGCATGAAAAAACTATCAAGCATAAGCAATTCCAAAAAGGTAATTGGGCCCTACTATACGACTCTCGATTTAAATAATTTCAAGGGAAACTACGTACAAGATGGCTTGGACCCTACGAAGTAGACATTGTTTTCCCCAATGGAATAGTAAGGCTCCTCACAATCGATGACTCTAAAACACCGTTACTTGTAAATGGTCATCGGTTCCATCTGTACCAACACCCTATTTCCAAAGAAGATTTTAAGGCCGCATGTGTGGCAGACTCTCATTACCTCTTTTTAGAGGGGGCTCCTACCCCTCATTGCAATTAATTATTTTAATTTAATTTCTTTACTATTAGATTATATTTCATTTACTAATAATCCCTATCAAGAAATACCATGTTAGAATTGATTTTTGCAGATTCTCGATCAAAGAAAAGGCCTACTAAGGAAGGACGATCTTACTTCAAGAAGAGCAAAGCTCCCCCATTGCATAAAAACCACTGTTTAGCAACCCTTCGCCATTTTCCCATTGCTGAAACACCACTGTCAGCAACTTTCTGCCATTTTCCCCATTGCTGAAACACCATTGTTCAACAACCTTTCACCATTTACCCCATTGCTGAAACACCACTGTTCAACAACCTTTCGCCATTTTCCCATTGCTGAAACACCATAGTCAACAACTTTTCGCCATTTTCCCATTGCCGAAACACCACTATCAACAACTTTTCGCCATTTTCCCCATTGCTGAAACACCATTGTTCAACAACCTTTCACCATTTTCCCCATTGCTGAAACACCACTGTTAGAAACCTTTCTTCATTTTCCCATTGCCGAAACACTACTGTTCAACAATTCTTCACATTTTCCCATTGACGAAACAACACCATTCAACAATTGTTTTGCCCTTCTTTCTACGGCTGAAACACCAACTTTTCGACATTTTCTGTCAATAAGCTTTTGCGCTCTCATACTACATTTTGTCCTTCCAGTCAACAAATTCTTGATACAATTCATCTAACAAATCATAGGTCTCTGGCACGACCACTACAGAACTATTATGGATAGGCATTATATTTTGTTTGAAGTACGAATCAAAAGGTAAAGGCGAGGTATGTAAATTTTATGTAAATACAATTAAGCTATAGTTAATGAGAAGATTCCAAATCATTATTACCACTCATGAAAAATCATTATTATCCACACTTGAAGGGGGGGGAGGAAATATCAAAATTTTATACCATCATTTCACACAAATTAACCACCGCCATTCCTATTTAGCATCCTTTCATTTGTTTCACCACCATTTGCATGCCTTCACTCAAAAAACTTACTCTGCACATAAGTTGTTACTCGACTCTTTGACGGTGTATTTTACTGATATTTTAGCTATGGGAGGCTCTGTTATATGGTACGAACCCGCCACGACAACTCTGTTAGAACTCTATCCAGAAGCGTATCAAATTTTTCTACAGGCAGAATGGCTCGGTTATTTTTAGAGACTCTAGGGGTTTGATCAACAATAGGTTCTGCAATTTGCTCGAAATCTCCAGGAAGATCATTCCATTGTTCAAGGGGTTCAGATTTCAGTTACAGAAGAGGATATAGCGCAGGTTTTGGGTCTCCGTACCATTTGCATTCGCTTGTTCAGCCGCAAACATATCATCCTGAATGCCCATCAGGATTTCCTCTTGCTAGGGGAACAAATTGAACCTAAAGGTTGGGGTGTTCGACTTAGCTCGTTGTCACCTCCATGGATGGAAGTTGCAAAATTCGTCAAAAACTACCTTACCTGCTAAGGCCGATACCAGGTAGTCTACCAGCATGATTTTGTCCTGTTGTTTCATTTACAGCATGCTAGATTGGTGAACATTCCTTATTATCTGCTCGGTTGTCTTAAAAATATGTCGCACTACTGTAAAAAGGCTAAATATCCTGCCCTTTCACTCACCCATCACTGTCTCATTCAAATTCTTATCGAAAAGGGTTTTTCCAAATAAAACCCTCCACTAAACAACCCACCCATAGATCCCCAAGAAGATGCTGAAATTCTTGAAAAGCTTCAGGAACAAAAACCACAAAACCCTCCAGATTCTCCAGAAATACCTAACAGTCCACCTGCAAACCCAATAAATCCAATTAACCCCCTTACCATACCAAGCCCGCCCCACATTTTACTAGAATAATCCACTCCTACCCTTCATATTCTTAGTGATGATTCTGAACTAGACAATTCTCCCTGTCCCATCATTGAGGAAAATCCCCCACATAAACGAAAGCAAATTCCTTTCTTTTCGTCCTTTTTACAAAGAAAATGAACAAGGGCCTCAACAAGGGAAGCCACTGCTCTAAACCCCCAACCCATCCGATTAATACCCCGTACACCTCCAACCTCCCAAATGCCGAAATCTTTGCCTATTCCACCCACGGGCACTGAAACACAAGAACCAGAGGCCCAGTGGGTTGCGACATCATCCGTTTCAAATTTAGTAGCTGAAACACAAGAACCAACTACTCATCAAGTAGCTGAAACACAATAACCAGCTATAGCTGTCACACAAGAACCATCTACAGTTGAAACACAAGAACCAACTGCTAATATTGATACTGAGACATAGGAATCAGAGGCCCAGGGTGCTGCAACATTACTTTATTTACATCAAGAAGCTGAAACACAAGAATCAGTTGCCGATCCTATAGCTACTCCACAAGAACCAGCTAGTGCGGATGTGACTGCTACACAAGAACCAGTCACCCCTCAACCAGAACCAACAATGACCTCTGTCTTACAAGAAAATGAGTTCCTAAAATCTGAACTGGAAGCCTACAAGCAAGAGCTAGCCACAACAAAGGAAGCCTATGAGAAGGAACTTAATTTGTACACCCTAGCTCGCATAGCGACCATGTCAGAGGGAACTACAACAGAGAATCTGTGTAGAGAATATATGTGCAGTCAATGTGGGGACATTTACTATCAAGAAGGCTACAAAGTAACTCAAATTCCAATACCAGGAGCTCCCCCTGCACCTTCGACTTTTGCAGTCAAAGAAGAACACCCTGTTGTTACACAAGAACTAGTAGGACCTTCCAAGATTAAGACCGAACCCTAGCCTACAACAAATGTCAAATCTAAAACCCCTGCTTTTGTTAATAAAGCTATACAAACATTGCCTATTGATGAATTTTCCCCTCCCAGTGAGATCAATACCCACACCTTTGTGGAACAAGCCACTCAGACCCTACCTCAGCCTACTACTTGCAACGCTGAAACACAAACGCAGCCATGGGATGAGCAGAAAATAATAGAGAAATGGAAAAAAGAGTTTGTTGTTACACAGGCCAAAATCCTACAGGAACACAGACAAATCTGGATAAATCATATCTACTCAAATTGGGAAGATTTGGAGCAAACAAACCAAGAATCTCGTGCCCTTAAGAAACATAATAAAGAACTAAAAGGCAGATTGCTCCTGATATTTGGCTTGGCACAAAAGTTATTGGATGTAAGGAAACCATCCTGCAATTACTCTTTGTTCCTCATGGAATGACTTACATGGTTTCAGATCAAATCAATCACAGAAGGCAAACCCCATGCAGTGTTAAATCCAACAGATTTTGTCAAAACCTTTGCAGAAGCCTCTGTTATGGATCAACACCTCCTCTGTGAGGCATATTTTCATAATGAGGCCATCCTAGAACCGACAACTTAACCTTAAACCTCTTATCGGTGACATCCAGATGCGGGCACTCACCTCTTTCCTTAACAATCAGGTTATATGGCAGGATGAATTCCTAGATGCCAAGCACAATGAGGATAACCGCCTTCTCTGGATAAGGCCATAACCACAAAATGCTACCACCTTTGTTACAGAGTATTATTAGTTTTTAAAGAAACTAGGGATGACTCAACACATTCAGCAATTACATACATCAATGTTTCAGGAGTGTCAACATTTCATTAAATCAACAGAGATTGTTGCCCTACAGGAAAATAACATGTTTTGGCAACAATCTACTAAAAAAAGATAGGAACACAATCCTTTTATCCCCACTAATCTTGATATAGCAATCTTCAGGGTACCTAGCTACATCAAGTGTTTTCAGCAATGTGTTGAAAGCTGGATAGGGTACCAGTTTCATTTTCCTATCCTCTAGATACCAGCAGAGAAATATCAAGTCCATTATAAGTTGCCCAAGAAGGATGAAACAACATCTTGGCAAAGGTTACAATGCGTTCAAGGGTTCAGAGCTCCAACAAACATCACCTTCCACAACTACTGCTTGAGTAACTTGCACGCTCAGAGTCGGTATTCAGATTCTGATTCAGAGTGAAGTTGCCTGAGGAAATGAAACATTTTAAGTTGGGGGGGATGTTAGGACCACATAATGTAACTTTTTTTCCACACTTTTTTCCACCATTACACCCTTGTTTCACTCACATTTAAACTCACATTATCACTTTACCCTATCTTTCCAAAGGTATACGATGTCTCTTCTCTTTACTATATGTTTAATCTGTTTTGCATATAATTTTACATTACTCTCGTACTTAACCATTGATCATAAATGTATAAGTGCTGAAATAGTTCAAACTGCAGATTAGCATTAAGGCCTGTTGTTGAAATAGTTAAAGCACGCAAACCCTATGGATGAAACAGTCTGTGGACTACGATGTTGAAACAACAACTCACACAGAAGAAGCTGTTACACTCTTCGTGGTCTATGATGTTGAAACAACAACTGTTACACTCTTCATGGTCTATGATGCTGAAACAACAACTGCTACACTCTTCATGGTCAACGATGCTGAAACACAAACTGACACAGAAGAATATGTCACACCCTCCGTGGTCTACGATGTTGAAAAAACAACACAAAAATGTTACGTTGACCACAACAGCCGTACCTTGAGCTAGCATTAACCATTGCTGCTGCATGAGACCAAGTTGCTGAAACAACCAGAACGCAAATCCTGTGGCTGAAACAACCCACGATTTGTGATGCCGAAACAACATCCAATAATAGTAACAAGAAGACAAATAAAGAAGTTGTTACTCTAGTCGCAACAACAACACCCCACTCAACACTTGTAATAGCATTCTGTTATGGGAGACTAGGATACCTTATTCTAGTATAGAAATTGGATCTGACTAAGAATAGGATTCAGATGTGCAAATGTAATTTGATGATCAAATTGTATCGAGGGGATTCTCCTCTTTAAATAAGAGGAAATCATCATTAGAGAGGACCTTCTGTTTTAACGAAGAAAGGATTTTACAGAGAAGAATGTGCTTTACTTTAGATTGTAATATGATACAGTTGACAGATGAATAAAAGACTATTTTGAGCATTTCTCTCTAGTTCCTTTCGTTTCAGGGGAATCTTGTGAGAAGGGAGGGCCCACTTTCTTCACAAGATTCACCCATTAGCTTTATAGTGTGTTAGTGTTATTTCTGTTCATGCCTTGATTAAATTTAGTTTTGTTGAAACACTATGTTATTGAACTCTGTTTTGTTGAAGCACTACTTTACTGAACTCTATCTTGTTGAAACTCTGCTTTACTGATTGTTACATTGTTTTCATATGATTCATGTTTGGGTAACTGTTAATCATTCTAGTTAGCAATCCTGTTTGATGAATTTATGAAAGCTTGATAATCAGGGACAGGTGCTGAAGATTCCTGCTTAGGGTATAGGGTCATGTTCTCTGTTAGAGATAGTTAGCCTTCAGTGCATGTCAATTATTTCAATTAGTAATGAGTTTATGAAAGTGTGCTAATCAGAAACAGGTGCTGAAGATTCCTACTTGGGGAATAGGGTCCTGTTCTCTGTTAAGAGGTAGTTAGTCTTCAGTGTGTGTCAATCATTTCAATTAGCAATGAGTTCATAAAAGTGTGGCGATCGAAAACAGGTGCTGAAGATTCCTTCTTTGGGAATAGGGTCATGTTCTCTGGTTATAGAATTGTTGGTCTTTCCTTTTGCAGTGTCTTGAAAGATTTCTTTTCCAGGTTGTTATTTTCTTAATTTAATCCAGGATTCTTTGGAAAATTATTTCTTTAACATTGAACTCTGCAATAGGTAGATTGCTTTCCTGTAATTCAATTTAGAACTTCAGTTTGTTCAAGGAAAAGTGTGATTAATACGTTTTTACTACAACTCTAGGTTGCTTTTGAGATTGAGCATATATAGTGCGTGATTACCTTTGAAATAAACATACTTCCCTGGGTTGACAATTTATGTAGCACTTGATTGTTTAGTTAAATAAGCAATTATAGTGACCAACAATACCCTGTGGTGCTCCTCCTTCTATTGCTATCACCTTCCATATTTGAATCAACATACACATGTAGAATAGGCTTTGAACCTCCAAAACATAATGCATGAGTAGAAGTACCTCTCAAATACCTGAGAATGCACTTTACTTACTCCCAATGTTCTTTACCTAGATTGTTCATATAGCTTCTCACAAATCCCATTGCATGTGAAATATTTAGTTTTGTGAAAACTATTGCATACATCAAGCTATCAACTGCTGATGAATAAGGGACTGTGGACATGTACTCTATCTCCTCACATGTCCTGGGACACATTTCCTTGGTTAATTTGAAATGGTTGGCCAAAGCTTTACTAATTGGCTTTTCATTCTACATTTTAAACCTCTCCAATACCTTCTCTATGTACTCACCCTGAGACAATGTCAATTTGTGATTTTTCCTGTCTCTTGTTATTCTCATACCAAGGATTTTCTTTGCAGCAACCAAATCCTTCATCACAAATGAATTAGATAATTTATTCTTAAGCACATTTATATCCTGCATATTATACCCCTTAACAAGAATTTCATCTACATACAATAGCATGATAATATAGCTTCCATTTTCTAGCCTTTTAAAATAAACAAAGTGATTAGAATGACATCTACTTTAACCTTGTTCTTTCATAAACCTGTCAAACATCAAATACCACTACCTTGGAGCTTGCTTTAGGCCATACAAGATCTTCTTCAACCTTCATACCAAATTTTCCTTCCCTTTGACCTCATACCCATGTGGTTGTTGCATATAAATCTCTTTCGCCAAATCCCCATGGAGAAAAGTTGATTTTACAAATATCTATTCAAGATGAAAATCTTCTACTACCACAAGACTTAAAATAGTCCTAATTGAAGTCATATTAACAACATGAGAAAATATTTCATCAAAATCTATACCTTTATTTTGTGCAAACCCATTTACAACAAGTCTATCCTTGTACCACGTTTTTCCTCCATCTTCTTCCTTCAACTTGTAAACCCATTTATTTTGCAATTCTCTTTTTCCTGCAGGCAACTGAAACAAGTTCCAAGCCTGGTTATTTACCAAGGATTCCATTTCCTCTTTCATTCCTTGCTCCCACTTCATTTTAGTGTCTACCTGCATTGCCTCTTCATAACATTATGGTTCACCATAATCAATGAAGAATAAATAATAAAATGAAGGAGAGTATCGTTCACAGGGTCAACTTAACATGGTAGATATTCTAACAACACTTGCAGGAGTTTGAGGTACATGTTTCTCTTGTTTTTGTACATTTTTTATTTTATGGCGCCTTTGGAATTTCTTTTTCAGTGATCTCATTAAGCACTGTGTATTCTGGTTTTTGTTTTTCCTGTTTCTTTCCCTGTAATTGATCTTTTCACATGACCTTCTCATTGAATATGACATTCCTAATCCTAATGATTTTGTTATTTTCATAATCCCATAAGTGATAACCAAAATCATTAACCCCATATCCAATAAAGGTACACTTCTTGGATTTTTCCTCAAGCTTTGTTCTATTTTCTTTATCAACATGGACAAATGCTTAACAACTGAAAGTCTTCAAAAATGAATAGTTTACCTTTTTACCTGTCCATGCCTCCTCTGGAATTACACCATCCAAAGATATTGAAGGTCCTCTATTTATAAAGTAAAAAATAGTATCTAAAACATCTTCCCATAACTGTAAGGGAAACCCAACATGAAATCTCATACTCCTTTCACACTCCATGATTGCTCTGTTCATCCTTTCTGACACACCATTTTCTTGTGGTGTTCTTGGAACTATTTTCTCTCTACGAATCCCATGGTATGAACAGTAATCATCAAATGAATTGCTGAAAGATTGACCTCAATTGTTTGATCTGAGACACTCCAAACTTTTTCCTATATCATTTTCAACCAAAGATTTCCATTTCTTAAAAGCATAAAAAACATCAGATTTTTGTCGAATGCAATAAACCCATTTTTTTCTAGTTTCACCATCAATAAAAGTAACATAATAATGAGAGACACCAAGAGATGATACATGAGCTAGTACCCATACACCTGTATTCACAATCTCTAACCTTTCACTCTTATTTTATTTTCCAACTCTGAGAAATATGACTCTCTTTTGTTTTCCATAAACACAATGCTCACAAAAATCCAAATCAATTCATTTAAGATCTGGAAAAAAAATTATTTTGTGAAGTATACACATCCCCTTCTCACTCATGTGTCCAAGCCTATGATGCCACAATGTTGTATCCACTCCTTTAGAAGCTAAAAATATAAAAGAATCAGTATTACCAGTACATAAATACAATGTACCTACCTCCTCTCCTTTTTCTATCACTAGTGATCCTTTGGTGACCTTCCATGCGTTATCTGTAAATATAGATATACAATATTCACTTGCCAACTACCCTCTTGAAATTAGATTTTTCCTTAGATCTGGAACATGTCTTACCTCTTTCAAAAACCATTGGTTTCCATTCTTTTTCTTTATTTGTACCTTACCGTTTCCAACAATTTTGCATGGTGCATCATCACCCATATGAGCTTGTCCAAAATCACCTTAAACATAATCTAGAAAATGTTTCCTATGGGGTGTGACATGAAATGAATCCTTTGAATATACTATCCAAGACTCAGAAATATTATCTATAAAAATAATCAAAGCATATTGTAACACATCACCTGTTACATTTGCTTCTTGATTTTTCTCTTGTTTTCCATCTCTTTGTTTCTTTGGAGCTCTGAAGTCTTTCTTCAGATGTCCTTTCTTCACAATTCCAACACTCTATGTTTCCCAGTATTGATTTGGATCTTCCCTTCCTATAATTCCCATGGTTCCCTGAGCCCTTTCCTCTATCTTGTTTTCTTCCCTTGTTCTCCACATTCAATGCATTGCCTAATGTCTCACCTGTTCTTTTCTGTCACATTTCCTTGCTAAGGATAACACCAACAACATCATCAAATTTTAGAGTGTTTGAACCAGAGAAAGAGTTACTTACAACCATGAAAAAACCATTCCATCTTTATGGAAATGAGCACAAGATTAGAATAGCCCTTGCCTCATCATCAAAGTCCACTTTTATAGAACTTAGCTAATTAGTAACCATATTAAATTAGTTTAAATGATATGCAACAAACCCACCTTCTGACATCTTCATATTAAATAATCTCTTCATTAGAAATACCTTATTGGACACCGAGGGTTTTTCATACAGTTTAGCCAATGTGCCCATCAACTCCTTCATTGTCTTTTCTTTCGAAATATTGAAAGCCATCGATGTTGCCAGGCTCACCCGTATCATTCCTAGTGCCTTTTATCAAGAACCTCCCATTCTTCACCCTTCATGGCCATCGACTTCTTCTCTATTCCACCCAATGGTAGGAATATATCCTTTTGATATAAATAATATTCCATTTCCATCTTCCGTAACTGGTAGTTTTGGTTGTTAAATTTATTGACCCTAAAATTTCTATCTTTAGTCATTTCTCCCACTCGAACCAAGAACCCTCATTTCCTGTGAGTTATCTTTCTCTCTAATACAAGTTGTTAGAAAAACCAGATCACAGATAAATAAAATAAAAAAAATGAAGAAATAAAACACAAAAGATACACAATACAATAGAGACACAGATATTTGTGTTTCACCCAGTGTGGGCTACGTTCACCAGAGAAATTGTCAGGTCCTTCTTTTTTATTATCCAACAAAATGAAGGGATACAACTTACAACACACCCATTGTAACTTCCTCTTCTTTTCTCATAATATCCTCTCTCATAATACAATATTCGCGATAATACACAACCTCAATACAATTCCCTCATAAGAGAGAGTTGAATTCTAGGGAAAAAACCCCTAAAAAGAACTTCTATCGTCAGATCTATGACCTTATAATGAACGGTCCATATTGACTAAGAAATTACAATATTTAATAAGGAAATTTTTCCTAATATTTTTCTTTGGGGGCACTTCCCCCGAATCCCCTTCCAGGGGGGGATACAAAAATTATCGCCCCCTCCTAGGCCCCCCTCTCAATATTTGTGGGGGGTGGGAATCCTCCCCACACCCCCACTTTAGGGAATGGGGTCCAAGAACAGCTAAAAAAACCTCTGAATCAGGAAGATAATCAGGCACCACAAAGACGAATGAACAAAGCACTTTTTTGAATCCAAAGTTCTTCTTATTTCTCAGTTTACACTTTGTCATATTTATTTTCATATAATTGAGCATCGTCGTGCTCCAATTGAAAATCATTGGCTGGAGGAATTGCACTACATAATGAATTTGAGCACGAGAATCATAATGTAGAGCTGCATATCTATTTATCTGCCCAATAAAGTATAAAAATTCTCTAAAGACAAGGTTCTCTATATTCTAAATGGGGACTTGAGGTCCCATCTTCTCCATGACAACCTCACAATACATATCAACATACTGGGATATGTGATATGTCCATGGAGGGAAGGTTGTCAAGTTTACCGACTCCCCCCTCCTAGAGAGACCGATCAAGAAGTAAATGTCCTCAATAGTGACTGTCAAGGATTGTGTTGCACCTCTTTTGTCACCTAAATGAGCAAAAAAAAGGTGCTTACAAGCTTAGTTTGGTTAGCTAAGAAAGACAACAGTAAAGGAAAGGGTTAGAATAATAAACATAAAAGACTAAGCTAAGAATTAAACTAGGAAAGGAAAAAGAAATTAAACTATTGTGCATAAGGACATAAGAACAAGAAACAAACAAGACTCATGTCACCAATGGAAAGGATTGTATTAGTGAAAAGAAAACACCAAAGAGAAAGGGGACTTTGGG
>JZKD02S0792138.1:500335-511656 GCA_000966675.3 Picea glauca | reverse complement strand
AAAAGATAATGTATCAAAAGAAGAAAATCACAGTTGTTAGGCAACTATGTTCTTCACTGCAAGATGATCCTGCAAAGTCTGAAACTTCTGCTCATTGAAAGTATTCATGAAGATGTAGAAATCTTTATGGATTTGATGAAGTCCTTTGGAAACCTGTTGAGCCTTGTACCTCATGATCCTGTGGACCCATCTTCACCTGAAAATATTCCTTTCTGGTGGATGTGGAACCAGATTC
This sequence comes from Picea glauca, assembly GCA_000966675.3. Classification (NCBI taxonomy): domain Eukaryota; kingdom Viridiplantae; phylum Streptophyta; class Pinopsida; order Pinales; family Pinaceae; genus Picea; species Picea glauca. The sequence goes on along the minus strand of JZKD02S0792138.1, from coordinate 511,421 downwards.
CAAGTCTGGTTCTGTAGGAGTGAGTCATACTCCTTCTGCATGGCTGCTTTCCATAATGGATTTCCCACAACGTTATTGTAGTTTTTTGGATCAGTAGATTGAACCATATAGAAATGCATGGGCATCATAGGTTCTAAAGATGAAAATACATGAGAAGGCTCCTCATGTTTAGATCGATTCCTCCTTGAATCCAATGGATTCCCTGCAAGGTTTCCTATTTCCTGAAGTGTGGTATGTGCCTTCTTGGGCATCTTCTGAATCTTTGACACTGGCTTCTTATCTGGCTGTACTACCTTCTTATTTCCATGTACAAACTTTGAGTGTATGGAATCATCCCTGATGTCTGAAACTGATGGAAGCACAAGAGTATATGCATGTTGCACTGGAGGTGCATGCAAAGTACTCTCCTTATGTGTAAGTAGAATAGAGGAGTCATCGTCAGAAAAATTAGTGAATTTATACAACCTTGACTTGTGATCCACCTCACCAATTGCAATGATGGAATTTTCATGCATGTCAATTACTGAAATTGAATCTGATGTAAATTTAACCTTTTTTCCTTTCTGAGTGATCTGATAAACTGAGAGCAGATTCATAGAAAGATTTGATAAATGTAAAACATTCTCAAAACTACCATTGTGGAGTTCCACTCTCCCTTCTCCTACTATTGCTATTGGAGTATCATCCCCCATGAGAATAGGGGGTCTTGAGCATGGACTCAAGGAAGAGGAAACTTCCTCTTTCACTGCCATATGATGGGTTGTACCAGAATCTATAATCCATGAATCAGATGAGGAATTAATTGCAACAAGAGCATGATGATTACCTTTCTTAGGAGCATGATCTTCTTCCTTCTGCTTCTTGACTCCCTCTAGAATGAAGTTTCCAAGGTTGTTCTGTTGAATTTCATGTGCCATAAGATCGATCTATTTCTTCATTCATGTGGATTCTTCATGATTCAGTTTATTGCAGTAAGTGAACTGCTTTCCCTTCTTCTTCTTCTTGGAATCTGAAGAGTCTTTGGAACCTAAAGAATCATTGAAGGATTTGGAATATCCCTTCTTCCTATTCTATTTGAATGACCCTTTTCCATCCTGCATGGTGAGTGCATGTGCTTTGGGATCTTTCATGAGGCCCATATGTATGAGTTTTGTATTCTCTTGTGTAAGAGACTCAATGAACCAAGCAAATGTAGGCATTTTCCAATTTGTTCCAAAGAGACATCTACCAGAATGGAAATTGGAGACATATACAATGTATTATGGTCCTAGCTTGGCCAAGATTGTTAGAATAAGTTGTTTCTCTTGTGTAGAATTATCAATACCACATTCACCCAATCTTAATAGCAAAGATTTAAATTTAGTAATTTTTTTTTGTATATTATTAAACTTTTAGGGTCTAAGGTATTCAACTCTACCTCAAGCATATAACCTCACATCTCATCCTGCTTTACAAAGAGTCCTTCCAAGGTGGTCCAGATCTCATTTGGAGTCTTGCATGCGGCAACATGAAACCACAAATTAGTGGAGATTAACTCAAAAAGTAGTCATGTGGCCTCATCCTTACGGTTCACCCATCTCATCTTCTCAATTGCAGATGTAGGTTTTGTTTCTGTCGCCATCATCAAATTATACAATCCTTTGCTTCTGAGTTGGAATTCTTCCTTGGGCTTCCTATCAAAATAATTGTATGGTGTGAGGATTACCACCAAGTTTGACTGTATAATAGTTTTCATATTCGTCTCTCCCGCTGATTCCAAGAACCCCTAAAAATTTACTCTCAATCTGCAAGTGAAAAATTAAGAAATTAAGAATTCATATCAGTTTCAGGAAATGATCTTGCGACTTACTTTTTGAGAAAACAATGAGGAATCTAGCCAAACGGTTACAAACCCACTTCCAAAATGGGTCGATTTACTTTCCGTGCACGTTGTTTCCTCCAAAACATAATATTTGGGGAGAAATGAATGTGGAAAGGTACGACCATGGATTTGTATCAGTTTCAGGAGGCTATCTTGCAGCTCAATTTCCAAGAAAACAGTAAAGAATCTCACCAAATGCTTGAAAACCCACTTCCAAAATGGACCGACTTACTTTCTGCGCAAGCCGTTTACTCAAAAATGTAATATTTGAGGAGGACTAATTGCTGAAAGTTACAACCACAGATTTAGCTTGCCGAAACCCCGATTTTCCTTATTCTTTGGCTTGTCTGGCTTGTTCCAAGTAGAATAGCTCTAATACCATGTCAATATTTTATGGAAACCTACACAGGATATCTAGATAAAGCAAGTACAAACAAATCTTATCAAGAAAGGAAGAGAGATTCAATATGGAAGAATGCAAAAATATATTCACACTACTCCAATGAGCTGATGATTGATACATAGATAATGATCAATATGATACAATGAATGAGTGGAATACACTCATATATAGGGCAAAGCATTCCATAATTAATAAAAGCAATCAATCAGTTAAATTTCCTTAGGAATGCATGCATGCATAATAGTGATGGTAAAAATAGAAAGTCTAAATAGAACTAGTCAGTTAACTCCCACTGAACTAGTGTGTCAAAAATAGAACTAATCACTATATGCTTTCTCTTCTTGTTTGTTGAGAACTTTTTGCAGGTATAAAACTTTGGGTCGAAGTGCTCAACGATGGACATCATCAAACGTTTGGATGAGGTAGGCTTCTTTCTTACCTCCCTTGCACATTAGTTTATATAGCATATGATGGAATTGAGTTGATTTCTATAGTCATACCTGTCTATTGTGGTTCACCTTAGCCATAGAGAGATTTTCCTCATAACATAATTGGCGACCATCTGGGGACTAATATTATTTAACAGGGTTTGAAGTACTTTTATCCTTAGATTTCTCTCATTTCTATTGTGGTTCTTGTCGTATCATTGCTTGATAGATCCTGTTCACTTTGGGTCTGAGTTTTCAGCCTTTGTCCCTTTCCTAGCCTTGTTTCAAAGCATATATGCACCTTTTTGCTTGATAGTCATGTATACATGTAGGCTGTCTCACTACAAGTTGCATATATACACTCTATTTGCCCAAATAGTTGTGCACACCTTTCTTCCTTCCATGTTTTCTTGGTCTGGTGTTTGTTGGGTGGGATTTGATGTTTGCTGAGCCTTCTTAGGTCCTTATAGTGCCTATTGAGTACCTGTGGGAAGAAAGGAAACCCTCTTTTGGTTGAATTTTTGGGCAAAGTTTTTCTCTTCATATTTTCATTTTTATTGTCCTTGTACATTGGGTTGGGTGTTTCATTGCTTGATATATTGCTTGAGTTATATCTTTTTTATACACAGTAGAGTTTTATATCAAGTTACTTTTGAGTCCATGCATTTTCAGTTTTGATATATTGAAAATACAAAAAAATAGACATTTTGCATTGCTTGGAATTTTTTGTCTTTTGAGTTTTTATCATTAGCTTAGTGCATATAGTGAAAGATTGCATTTTTTAATTCTCAATTGCAGAGTTGAATTTGAAAATTGCATCATTTTTAGGAGCATATCATGCATTAAAAGTTAAAGTTAGGACTTTGCATTATTTTCATATTTACTTTCTTGTAGAGTCATAAAACCATGAGTTTCATCACCATACCTTTTTGAGTAATCACGAACATAAAATCAACGCTATAATTTAAAATTTATTACTAACGATTTTATTTTCTAGGATGCACAAACTAGTCTAGGATTTAGTGCCTTGGAATAAGATTTTTGTGAGTAAACTTCTCCAAGGAAATTGAATCAACAGATGTGTCTGAGTCAGGGAGTGGAGAAATATATTGTATAATTGGTAAGATCGGAAGGCTCCACTCACACTGGAGTTAATCACGAGGTCACGCAAATTTGGTTGAAGGGATATCCCCCTGATACTCACCTAGCATCAGAGATATTTCTATGGATTTATTCATATTTGGGGATCTTGCTAGTGCCCACACCTCCATGAGAGGAGGTGCTTTCAAGGTTTTGGGCTTTGCTACCTTTCCCATACAGTGATTGGGACTTACGACTGCTTGCCTATGCATTTATATACAATGGTTTATTAGTTTCTTGAATTAGGTATCTCATAAATTACTTGCAAGGGTTATTCTGCAAGTACCCTGGGTCAGATAGGGGTCGAACAACACACAACCTTTATGAAGTATTATCTCTCTGGGGGGATTTTACTGATTGGTTGTTAAGCCCAAGAGGGTCCCTATAACTGATTTTTTTATCTTTGATATTTAGCGGGGAGTATCAGGCCCATCTTGGGCGAGACATACCTTCTTTAGGGAGGGAGGACACTCAACCACTTTACCCCATTTGCATACATAATGGCCATTTGAATTTTTCTTTGCTTTTTGATTACTAGTTGGCCTTAAGAGTCTTTATTGAGTCCTCATTATGGATAGTGGAGTCCCTTTGGATCCCTCATTTACTACTGCTTACTCCATGATGCCCACTCAATTCATGGGGATGAATCCTCATATTTTTATAATGGTATGCAGAACTTTGGTACTCAGTCTGCACCTTGGGTCTCTAGTCACTCTCCCATTGATATGCCTTCACCCTTGCAATCCTCTCTCTGGTCCACTTATATGAATCCTAGCATTGGATCTGAGAGCACCATGGCCCCAATGCCTATGTCTCTGTTTTATATGAGCCATGTCCCTCAACTTTCTTTCACGATGGGAGGTTGGAACTTCCCCTCTTACGGATCTAATCCTAGTTATGCTCTTTTGGGATCCAATACTCAGATGGGTTCTTATTCTACCTACTACACTCCATCCATGTATCCTCCAGCTGGCATGCCAGTTCCTTTGAACACTTTTTCCATGGCGAGTCCTCATGTATCCCCGGGTGTTTCATATGGGGAGAATCCGTTTTACGGTTTGGGCTACCCACTTCATGGGTCCCCTTCATAAGGGGGAAACATATATCCTCACTCAAATAATCCTTCTCATACTTCTGTCTCTTCATAAAATTCAGTGATGATGTTTGTTCAAACTTCTCTAAACCAATTAAACAGAGGATACTACCTTTATGGACAAGGACGGGGGGTAAACGAGGACTCTTCCTGGCCTGCAATGTTTCAAAATCAATATTTCCTTGGACCTTGGCATCAAATGTTGCAATTCACTACTAGTCCAGTCACTGAAATTCATACTGGAGCTCTGTCACAAATCCCTGACACTCATGTTGGAGATGGGTCGACAACCTCTACAAGTTATGTTGACAACCCGTACCTGGTCGCTGCTAGTCATGCTGGGGGAACCACTTTAGTTGCCACAAGTTACATCAATGCCACATCTCCAGCATCTGAGTACCATGTAGAAGATGACTCTCCCACCTTTTCTTGTCACATTGATAGTATGCCATCGACTGTCTTGAACGACACTGGGGGCATTGATAAGTCCAAACACCTTAGATGTAAGCCTAAATTCCTTTGCAGGATTTGTGAAGGAGGTCATCTTACTCATTTGTGTCCAGCCACAGCTGGGATACCAGAAGAGTGGGGCTCACCTAAGGGCCCTTCAGATTCCGAGGCATTTGTAGTTTCCCCACACCTTGTTCCTCCAATTGACATGATGGTAATGTCATCACAATCCTCTCTTGGTCACACCCCCATTCTCAAGGGTGATGTTTCCCTTATCCCTATTATTCTGCATCCTCTTCAATCGAGAATTGAAGAAGTGGTCGTACTAGTGCAATATATGGTCAATCCTAATCTCTGTGCAGAGGGTAATGCAACCTTTAATCATGTCATTAATATTCTTGATCCCGCACCTTCTAAATGAGAGAGAGTTGTTCTTTCACCAAATCCTCTCCCTCCTGGTTTTGAGGAGATCACTTTTGATTGGGATAATTTTGTGGGGTATCCAATACCCCTGCCTATGTCTTTTCCAGTAAGAGACATTATTCAATCTATCAGAGAGACTATCTACTCAGTTAGTTCTTTATCCTCCTCGACTTGGAGAGATTTGGGTTTTCCCAATTGTTACACGTGATTTTGGTCATCTTGGTGATGTATTAACAATGGTGTACTCAGGCTCCCAACAAGAACTTTCTCCTGAGAAAAATGGCATTTATCTCCTTCCAGAAAACATATTTTCAAAGTGAGTTCATAGGCTGCTTATAGCCTAGGGTGCAAGAATGACCCATTCTTGCAGGCCACCTTCAGGTAGGGTGCGAACTTCTCACACTATGCTCTATACATAGGGTGCGAACTTGTTTTCAATCTTGGAAAAGAGAAGAAGTCTCGAGGGTTCTAGAAGGGAATCTTCTAGAAAATGGGTTGGAATTCGTATGGTTGTCATTTTACTGGTTTCCCTAATTTGGTGGGATCATTCTCATCCATGTAACCATCTCACCCTCTTCTATATATTGAAATGATTCTCATGGAAAAGGTGAAGAAAGATTAATTGGTGAAGGAATTGTGTGAAGAACCCAACTTGAACAGAAGCTTGGAGACTCTAGTAGGTCTATCAAGAGGAATTGGATCTTCTTCATGCAAGGACAGAGAAAGTGTGTGTGTTGGAACCAAGAGTCACCAAAAGGAATCATGTGACATCAAGGTGATCAGGTTGTATCTTCTATTTTCGATTAATATGATACAATGACATGTCCTTTTCCCATAAAGTCATTCTTACTTTATTGTGTAACTCCTTGATCATATGCATAAGTTGACGATTGAATACATTTTGCTATCTTCACTTTGGTTGGTTTGTGTTGTCTTGGTATTGACCTCACGAGAGCATCGAAGAGAAGCAGGAGAAACAAGGACCTAAGGAAGCGATACAAAGGTATGTCACTTGTTCCTCTTTACTAGATAATTCAATGGTCGTAACTTAGGGAAAAAGTCATGTCTTGTCATGTTTTGTTCTAGATCCAGGTGGATCTAGGGAGATCTGTTAGTGTCTGCACCTACCGATTAGTCCGATAACACCAATATTATGTCAATTATTTGTAAAATACTGACATTCCACAGAAGGTCGGTATGGGATCCTTGGCCTCCCCCATTACATATTGATTAGAACAGTATAATGAGTCTTAGTTAAGCTCTTTTCTCACTCATCTAAAAAAATATAAAATATTGTTGAGTGATTTGTCCCTTTCACACTCGTTAAAATTGGATTTGAAAGATCATGAGTCTTAGTTAAGCTCTTTTCTGACTCATTATCAAAAAGTGAAAAGATCGCTGAGTGAACTTGTCTTTTTCACACTCATAAATTGGTTTTGAAAAGACATATATTTGGCACAAGTTTATCCCTTTTTCACACCAAGTAGACTAAAAGACATAAAAAGGGACATTTTTTGGCGTTAAGTTGTGATTGCATCTCATGCCCTTGCTTGTAGTATTGAGCCTATAGTTGATTCTCTCTTTTCGTTATAAATTGTTCGCCTCAACCAAGCAGAGCCTTGTTTATATCCTTAGCAATTGGACACCCTATACCTAGGAGGGACTTCCCTGCATTGAGCATAGGTATGTTCCACTTTTGGAACTAGTTTTTTGTACTTGCAACACTCATTTCCTCCTCTGTATCTTAGCATTCATTTGTTATGGAAAAAACAAAAAAAGATGTGTGGGAAGGGGGTATTATATTATATCAGCAACAGTCGTGTCGCCTTTGAACAAAGAACGAATTTATTTGAGTCCATTCATCATAATTTTGGGATTAACATTGCCTTAGGAAGCTGAGCTTGTTACGGATTCTTTTCTACCGACTGTTTACTCTTCCAGTCTCTATAGAGAACTTCATTGATGCCTCTTGCATCTCATGATTTTATCATTGGGTCTATGTTGTTAGAATCCACCATATGTCTCATGCTCTTGTTCAAAGAAAGTATATCAACCTGTTTCAACCACTCCTCAGAACTCTTGAATTTGCATGTCGGCCATACGCTCAGTTTGTATCAGAATCACATGATACTTCATTCCTATCATGCACCCTAGCCCCACTTCCATTATTGGTAGGTAAAATTGAAACTAGGAGTCAACATTTCATCATTGGTCATTGACTGGGTGGTTTCCCTTGTGCTCGATGACAAGACATCTATTCACATATTGGGATTTGTGCAGTGTCTTGAATGGCATTAGCCTTATTAGTGATTTCCTCGCCTTTGTCAACAGTTTTTCATCATTGGATTCTATTCAAAGGGTATTTTTCATGTATCGCTTGCACTTGGCACACACGAAAGACACACAAGGTTGTTGGTTCATGAACTTGTTCTTTGTCTGATTTCCACCAAATCATGAAGCTCCTACTTTGTACCTCGTGCTAACTGATGAGAGATTCCTTAATGCTCTCCTTTCATAGGGTCTCTTTCCACCAACATCAACCCATTTATTCTGGAAATGGGACCTAGAGTCTTATGAGTACCTTGAGGCTTGCAATCATTAGTGGCTCTCTCCATTGATAGTTGGGAATACATAAATGTCTCATGATCGATGGATTCTTCAGGTGTTCGACACCGACTCCTCTATTCACACTTGTAAGAATGTACTCAATTCCTTGATACCTAATTTCATTATTGGTATGTTGTCTCGCATTTGTTAATGGTATACATCAATGACCAGTAATCAAATGTTGTCTCATTATGTTCAACCTCAACTCCTTTATTCATATGATGTAGACTTGCACCTTTGGAAGAATTTGTAGAAGACTTGAAAACATCACTATGTGGCCACAAATTTCCTGAGTTGTTTCTTCCCTTTCATTTGAACCAGTACCTATATGACTTCAGTGATCATGGGAGATCAGATTGTACTCCATGGTATATATATATCCTCAACTTGATTTTTGAGACTAGTTCTACTGGGCCTTGTTCGTGACTATGACAACCTTTGGCATGTAACCACATTTGTATCTGCCTATTCATGGCCATAGACACTTGTTTGGTATATTTTCACATGGATCTGTAGTGTATTTTTGGCAACCATGTATGCAAAGTTAGTACAAAATATAACGAGAAATTGATTTCGTCCAACTGGTTCTCTGCCACTCCACTTCTGGGTTATTTATAATGTATTTCGCCCATCGTAGATTCTCCTCTAACCTGACATATTAGGGGCAATCTGTTAAAGAAATATTTGCCTCACCCTATGCAATATTGCAGAGAGGGCCTTATTCCATTCCCCCATGAAGACTTACTTTCCCTAATTGATAAATCCAAAGACAAAAAATAAATATTTTTCCACTTATACACACCTTGCAAGCTATACAACAAGAGTATACATTGGTTGCTCCACTACAACCCACGTACATCAGGATTTGTTCTAGAAAATCAAAATTAAATGTCAGGTTTCCATGTCACGATAGGAGATCTCTGATCCTTGGCCTTCCCTCGACTAGAAACATTTTGAATCAGCCCTTCAGTTTCATTTTTAAGGCTATAAAGAATCCAATTTTGAGCTATGAAAAAGAAAAGAGAATTCAAATTTGAGAGCAAAGTTACTCTGGAGAAATTATTTACTTCATATTGAGTTTGCATCCCTTTTTCCTTTAAGTATGAACACAGTGTTCATCCCCCAATCTCTTCCCTTATTGTTGGAGAACCTCTTTTTCTCCCTTATATGAGCTTTCCTTTGGTGGAGGATTGAAGTGGCGGAGGCCTAGTTGGAAGGAACTTGGTTTCTTGGTTCGGAACCATGCTGACACGGAAGTTTGTAATATTTTCACTTCTGTTGATCATTTATTAATAGAAATACTCCTTTCCTGTCCAATTAATATCTTGCAAATATAAGTATTATGATCCATAGGCATGTTTGTTTTGTATATTAATGGATTATGCTATCTAATGTGCTAACATGTTATATTATCACTATATGCTTGCTCTGCTTTTTTGTTGAGAACTTGTTGTAGGTATAAATCTTTGGGTCAAAATTCTCAACGATGAACATCATCAAACGTTTGGACGAGGTAGTCCTCTTTCTTACCTCCCTTGCACATTAATTTATATATCATATGTTGGAATTGAGTCGATTTCTACAATCATACATGTCTGTTGTGGTTCACCCTAGCCATAGAGAGATTTTCCTCGTAACAGGTACATTAGTCCCTAAAGTTGCACTTGACTATGAGAGGGCAGGCTAGGGCATCATCAGGTTATTGTAATGGTATTTTTTAAGGGTTTTATGAATAGGTTTTTAGAAATTTGTTGAAATCTGGTTCGATGATTCAAGAATAAACACATAACTCAAATGTAAAAGCAAGAAAACATCCCACTGATTTAGTAAATGCTAGTCACCTTAATTGTTAGGATATTTAGACACTTAGGAGTTATTTAAGATATACTTGGTCTAATATTTCGTTAGGTAAAAGTGTGTTTCTTCAGTATGCATTAGTATGCATTAGTATGCATTTGTAGTTAGGAAATCTGACGGTCATGATATGTTCCTGACATAGAGTGATCTGACGATTCATACTCTCCTCGATCTTAATAGCCATTGATCCATGGATTAACACTTGATTGGTCCATGATATCTATTTAAAGAGAATGGAGGGTCATTTTCCAATGATTGTAGTAACCGGATTTTGAATTAACGTTTAAATTTCTACCTAATTACTTAATTTCTAATTTCTATGAGCTTTACAAAAAAGTAAACTTTTCAAATTATTCAAATTATCTCAACACTTACGCTAACACTTACGCAAGTAGTATTCGACAGTAAGTAATAAATCTAGGTAAACAATCCATGAATTTGAATTTACATACCTCACTATGATGCTATCCGCAGCAGCTTGCTCCCTTCGCTTGAACCTACTCCATAGGACACCCCAAAACCAGCCACCCTACCGACTAGTACGCCTAGCCCTAGGACATCAATGGATGTCCTAGCCCTCCAAGCCCAAAACCTCTTCAGCCCCCCGGTGCACTGTAAATCCCACTGTAAAATTTCACTCTCCAATCCTCCAAGCTTCCCCTCTCGTAGAATTCTCTTCTCCCCCTCTCCTCGAATGAATGAATATCCTCTCCATAATCCTTCTCCACCTCCCTTATTCCTCCTTCACCGCCCCCGCACATTTACTCCCACCTAACTCTTTATTACCCTTATCCCCTTCGTAAAGGCCTTATCCCAATATTAAT
>JZKD02S0792138.1:465672-486882 GCA_000966675.3 Picea glauca | reverse complement strand
CAAAGCCACTCCAACCAAGCTAATAATTCCAAGCCAACCAAAGCTAACAAGCTCAAGAACCCCTTCTCCATGAGAGATCCTCTCCTTTTATAAGTTGAAGAGGATAAGGTGAGGAATTTAGGATGATCCCACTAAATCATGAAAATGAGTAATATCCAAACCATTCGAATGCCACCTCACCATGGAAGTTTCTCCTTCTAGAAGATTCGAGAAAATGCTCGTTTTTCCCACGTGTAAGCATTCTCGCACCCTGCTTATAGTGCAACCTGCGAATTGTTCACACCCTATCTATGATGTAGCCTGTGAGAATCAAACATTCTCACACCCCAATACATAGGCAGCTTGCGAACTTCCTTTTTTATAAGGTTTTTACACAGGAAAATGCAACTTCTTTTCTCAAGAAAAGTTCTTCTCCCTTCTCTCTTCAGGAACTCAGGCCACTGACCCCTCTGAAGGCAACARATAGGTTTACATCATTAACGGTCATAGGGATGATGAAAATAATGTGTAACAGAGAGCCCCCCAAAGTATGAAGTTAGAACAGAGTGATAGCTGAAATACTTTGTCAAGTGTGTGTACGGAAAAAGGAATAGTCGGTCGGAAACCTGCCAACAAACAAGGAAATACAGTACAATAATATATCATCACTAAGGTAGGCATTGCCATACTCAGAATACGAATGAATCAAATAATAAATGCCAACATGAAAAGATCCATGTCAAGTAAGATAGTTCATGGCCACCAAACATACACTATGGATCCATGCCAATATGAATCAAATCTGAACATAGCCACCAAAAATACACCGTGGATCTATGTGTTAAAGACTCAAATTTGAACATATCCACCAGACATACAATGTGGATCTATGAAGCAGTACAATGAATATACTCCAACACAACCTGGATCTGTCAGAAAATATCAAGGGTCTTCATCTCCGCCACTCTATAGTACAAATCTAACCATGTGAATACATGTGTTGAAGTTGAACATGGTAGAAACCACTTGATTACTGATCATTAGTGTACACTATTAACAAGTGCGAGGTAAATCACCATTAATGTCAATGACTCCCAAGGTACACTAGTACAATCCAACGAATGTGAATAAATGAGATGAATTCAAAAACTCGACGAAATCTCCCGATCAGGGGTCAATAATGAAAACCCACTGTCGAAAGTGAGGAAACCTGCCATTGAGGCATGTGAGTTCCAAGGTACCGATTAGTTTCTAAGTCTAATTCCTGGATAATGAGTCAAAGTTGACAGGAAAAGACTCATCACAGGAGGGCCTTAATGTATCCCACATCAATGACATGAAACAAGCAACAAGTGATTTAGGACTGACTCAGGGATGGCCGACACAATAGAAGGATTTAAGGACTACAGAAATGGCTGGCGCAATAGAAGGATTTCCGGGTTGAACATCTTTTTGAACATATTGACTACACGACAACTGTCTTGGAAATACTGACTCAACAACACGGATCATAGACCAATTTGTAATCTTATAGGAGTATGATCAGGAGACAAGTGGATTTTCCAACCTAGACACAAGGTGAGTGAAAGGGTGTCATGTTCAAAAGTGACTCTTCCATGGAATATAGGTTTAGATACAATTCTTTCCCAATTTTTCCCCCACCATTTCTGGCAAGTACCTCTTTATTTTTACACAAGATTGAGGAGGATAACATATTCTTTTAAATGTAAGATCATCCTTTAGATGAGTCCCTCAGAGTATGTTTAACGAACCCTAGGAAGGAGTGGTTCAGTCTCACATGGGCCTTTCAATGTTTGTTTTATGAGTCCAAAGAAAGAAAACTTAGGGGTTTTTCATGTTTTGAGAGTCTGAAAAACCACTTAAAAGATAACTCTCTCAGTTCTTTTTTCATAAAGTAGCCTGATGAGACTGAAAAAGAGATAAATTATTTCCCAAGAGACGCTTTCTTCAAATACTTTAACGAGCGTGAAAATAGATCATATCGACCACTTGAGTTTCATTCAGCAAGGAGAGAATGGGGTCGACAGATGGAAACAGATCGACCACTTGGGTGAAACTCTCTAACAGGAGAGTGGGATTGATCGAGGATGGGATCGGATCAACCGTTTTGTCAATTGGTCCAACTAAGGACGTGACTAGATTGACGACATGATCAACCGAATTGACCGGTGAAGGGACTAGAGTGATCATTCCATCAACTATTGGAGGGTTGAGAGAAAGATTATGGTATGCATCTAGAAGTTGAGGTTGTGAAACAGTCATGTCTTCCAGTAATTTAGAGGCTTCGTCCATACAGGGGCAAAGGTGAGTGAGATGACTCCCTTTGCATAACATGAACGGGAAATTGACTCTACTTTTCTTCTTCCCAATCGTATCATGACTGGTTGATAGGGGGTTGTCAGCATATTGTTCAGAGGCTACCGACGTGGGTTGGCGAGGATGTGTAGACCATTCTTCTATAACCTTGGATAGACTAGGGCATTCCTTAAGAAGATGGCTACCCTTACAAAGCTTGCAAGGGTACTTGGGCGTACAGGTTGTTTGGGTGATCTTGACATAATCAACACTCCCAGCATGATTAATAGTAATTGGTTTTTTTCCAACATGTTTAGCAGTGGTTGGAATTTTTGAACCTTGTTTATCTTTCTTCTTCTTAATCTTCCTTTTCTTCTTATTCTTATTCACCAGGTTACTAGCTTCAAAACTTTCACTCGATGAAGAAGATGAAATGGAAGGTGACCTTGCAAGCAAAGAAGACAAAGAAAGTGACGGATCAACATGAGGTTGATGCTCATGGGGGGAAGTTCCTGTGACTGAAGCACTAAATACATTCGAGATTATCTGAGTGGAAAAAAACCACACCGACAATCCAATAGTGAGACCTAGAAGGCTCAAAGTAGCGATGTGAGGAGGACCAATGTTTCCATAGGAAGGAAAAACAAAAGGTTCCCCTAGAGCAGGGGTTCCTTCATTGGTCATTCCAAGAACTGATTCCATTAAATAAATCCAACCTAGAGTTTTCTAGGGAAAACAAACAACACACACTAAAAATCTAGGAAGCAAGCAAACAAACAAAACCTTCTTACAAAGAGCACACTAGTTGGTGATGAAATCCAACATTGTGGGAACAATGTAAGAAGGGGATAAGATAGAGCGGGTGCAAAAGTTTTTGTTGACGACCTGCTTAACAGACTTACACCCTGGTGCAAGCTCCCACACAAAATCGTGGGTATACCCTCCAAGGAGCCCGAGTGATTTTGGCCAACGTCGATTCCAAGTACCGTGAAGACTTGCCCCTCCACAGTCACCTTGTGTAAATACCCTAAAGAGATAGGACACTAAGGTTACCAATCACTACAGTGATTCTTGGGGAAATAGTTGACATTTTGATCCATGCACAAGGGCAGGGTATCTATCCTGAAATCAACTTGAAAATCTTCCACTCATCATTGTGGGTATACCCTCAAGCGACCCCCATAATACGAGCAATATCTACACCAAGACCGAAAAAGCAGGGTGAGTAACTCTGCCAGTCTCAATGCGACCTTGTGATTGACCCTTGTGTCAGAAGGGCTTCCCAGGACAAAATGTAATAAGTGGATTTAACCACTCCCTAACTCAAGATTCTATGTTTGTTTGCAACTTTGGAAAGTTATCTTTCACACCTATTCCAATGCCCTACAACTAATCTAATGTAGGTTTGCTACCAGGAAATATAAAAATGTCTAATCAATTTTTATGAGTGCTTTATTTTATGACTGTTGTTACTCAAAAGGAAGATGGCATGGACAATATGGTGTTTCGACCGACTCAAAAATTATGCAAAGATATGAAGATGCAATCTTTTCATTTCAATGAAAGCTATGCTACGAGAAGGAGAAAACACTTATCATTCCCATATGCATGATGTCCCAAAATATATTAAACTCATCAATATCAAGATTCTCAAGAAATGAGAAAAAGGTACTGAACACCAATGCACGATTCATGGCCCCCCTCGGCCATGAGGGGGAAATTTTTTCATAATTTAAGATCAAAAAACACCAAGAATCATGCAATTTCGCTACTTCAAATGCAAGGATGCCCCCAATATAATATAAAGCAAGAAATTAAATCCAAACTAAAAGTTCTCTTTTAAAGCGAACTATTCAGAAGAAATGTAATCTTTCCCTAAAAAATTCTAAAGAAAACACATGCTTTGTAATTGAAAGACACTCAAAGAAAGAGACTAATCCTTCAAAACCAAACAAAGAAAAAGTGGCTAAAATCAACTCAAAGGATGTCAAGCAGACTGTAAGCATATCAATATAGGCTCTAAAATCTCAATCCATCTAATCAAAGCAAAATTGGGTCATCAAAAGATGACAAGACCCAATCCAAAAAGTTTACAAACAAATTCGCAACCTAGCAGTATATTACAATGTGAGAATTAGGTATTATTGCAGGATAGACATTGGTAGGGTGCGAGAAGTTTGCACTGAACCTAACAGCAGGGTGTGAACATCAATGATTCTCACAGTCCATAGACAAGTACAGTGCGAGAATGTCTGTAATCAAAGAAAATTTTGAAAAAGGACAGGAAATCTAAGTGAACTTCTAGATCCAGAGAGTCTAGATGGATGTCCCACAGACTAAAAAACCAGAATACAAGCAATCAAAGAAAGGGAAAATAGACTAACTAGGAAACAATCCATTCCCCAGTGGAGTCGCCAATTTTGTTATCGGACTAATCGGTAGGTGCAGACACTAACTGATCTTCCTAGATCCACCTAGATCTAGAACAAAACACACCAGAACATGACGCTTTCCTTAAGTTTTAGATATTCAATTTACTAACCAAAGAGGGATGGGTGACATACCGTTTAAATGTCACTTCTTCTCACCATCTCCATCCTAGCTTCGTTCCAACACTCATACAATGATGAGCCTGCAAAAGAACAAAACCAACCAACGTGATAGCAATAAAATAAACTCAATATAAACCTATGTATGTGATCAAGGAATCATACAATAAAACATAACAATCTTTATAGGAAAGAATAATATTACTGTATCATATTAAATGTGAAAGAGAGATTACAACCATGGCCTTGATGTTGTAAGGTCCCTTCCAACTATCCTTCGTTCCTCACACACTTTCACTCCAATAATTCTGAGAGCATAGATCTGATGATATTCACAATCTATCTTGACAAAGCAAATCCCAAAGCCACTCCAACCAAGCTAATAATTCCAAGCCAAGCAAAGCTAACAAGCTCAAGAACCCCTTCTCCATGAGAACTCCTCTCCTTTTATAAGTTGAAGAGGATAAGGTGAGGAGGTTAGGATGATCCCACTAAATCATGAAAATGAGTAAGATCCAAACCATTCAGATGCCACCTCACCATGGAAGTTTCTCCTTCTAGAAGATTCGAGAAAATGCTCATTTTTCCCACGTGTAAGCATTCTTGCACCCTGTTTATAGTGAAACCTGTGAACTTTTCGCACCCTAGCTATGATGCATCCTGTGAGAATCAGGCATTCTCTCACCCCAATACATAGGCAGCCTGTGAACTTCCTTTTTTATAAGGTTTTTACACAGGAAAATGCAACTTCTTTTCTCAGGAAAAGTTCTTCTCCCTTCTCTCTTTAGGAACTCAGGCCACTGACCCCTCTGAAGGAAATAGATAGGTTTACATCATTAACGGTCATAGGGATGAAGAAAATAATGTGTAACAAGTTACTGAGAGAAACTCTGTGCATTCATGCATTTTGTCACCTTCTCTCTTCCTGAAGAAAAATTCACAGTGGGCGCTAGCTCTTCTGGCTAAGCCCCTTCCTTTCAGGTGACCTCTGGTGGTTACCAAATTCCTATTCATAAGGCGCTTTCATGACTCATGTTTCGATGATCTGGGGATGAGGCATCTCGAATCTACAAGTCGCGATCTCCGAAATGGAGCTTAGCTGCATTCTAGCTCATCCCTTAAACCTTCGATGATGTGACCAATGGTTGTGACCACAACCCTATTCAAAAAGGCATTTCACGATTTCAGATTTTGGGTTTTATCCCGTGAGTCTCCTTGACTCCTCATATTACAAAACTCAAAATGGAGCTTGGCGTCTCTAGCTCCTTCCTCCAATGTGACCACCAGTGGTTTCCACAGCTTGATGCAAAACTGCATTTTGCAATTTCATGTTTAAGGGATTCTCCTGTGAGTCCCTTGACTCCTCCAACTTCTGGTACCTGAAATGGAGCCTAGCTATGCTAGCTCCTTCCACTCATGCGACCATGGGTGGTGACCATGGGACAAGTCCAAAAATGCATTTCGCATTTCACATTTTGGGGATTCTATGAAGATTCATCTCGAGTCTCCATGTCACAAACTTTGAAATGGAGCTTGGAAGCTCTAGCTCTTCTCTCCAGCTCTCAACGATGTGACCACTAGCTAGTCATTTGAGCGATTCACTCTTCATATCAATGGTCCACAATCCATGGTGATCAGACGACTATCCTTTGTCCTAGAACTTAAGATTTTAGGACTTTTGAGGAGTATTGATGCTAAAACTCTCGAAACTAAACTCTTGGAGTGACGTCATTCTTGCGTCACTCAATGACGTGTCATAAGCCAAGTGGCTTCCACGTGTCACTTAGAATTGTGATTTCCAATGGCCTGAAATGCTAAGTAAATTTGACACTTGTCCTTGTATGATTGTTCCATATGTCCTTGCTGATGTAGACTGCCACCTGCCCTTTCTAACATGGTCTTTCATGAACTACCTCTTGGATCTGATGACCCAGATTCATCCTTGATCTAACGGCTAATATTATTTCGTGATTTCACATATCGCGAGTTCGATAGATTAGAACACCTCATTCCTTTGACTTTCCAGTCAGCGAAGAGATGATATTTCACCATGTGTCCTTCTTGGATTGATGGACTAGATTTCTCCTCAATCCGATAACTCAGATCATTTTGCATTTCACGAGTTGGAAGAATAGAGCAACTCATGCCTTTGAATTTCTAGTCAGAAAAATGAAAATCTTTTGACATGTGTTCTCATGATCCAACGACCCATGACTGTCCTCGATGGATGGCCAGGATTCCTTCACAGTTTTGGAGATTTGGATGACTCCTAGTCTTATCTACCTTGCATCTTCACCAGATCTAATGACTTCTGGTCCTTCGTAATTAATCCATATTTGACAGTTGAGATCTTATCACGATTTCGCATATCGTGAGTTGGAAGGTTAGAGAGCTTCCTTCTTTTGACTTTCCAGTCAGTGAAATGCTGAACTGTAGCCACATGTCCTGCCCAATGATGGATGGTCCTCCTATTTTTGGGACTTTGTAAGTCTGCTTCATGTTGAACTTTAAAGATCATGCAGGGTCTCCTAGATTCGATGACGGTTGGTCCCCGTGCTCAGATCTAATTCTTGAGATCTGTCCTCCATCTACGCGCTCCTCCTGTCTGAATTGAGATCTTATGGCCATCGGGAATTCATAATGGGTGATCCAACGATCACTATCGCTTCTCCTCCCAATCTTCTCCTTCCCATGTGTTCTTGCCATCAATTACAAGCGCATTGTTCCTATGAACATGCCAACAATCTCCCCCTTTGGCATTGATGGAAACCCTAAAAGGCTGCACTATTCTACTTAGATCCTAATCTCCAACCATAGCATCCATTCATGTTGTTCTTCTCCCCATTTGACATCAATGTTAAAGAAAAAAAAATCTCCCCCTGAGCTGTTGCAATAATTTTTCAAAGGTGTCAGATATTCAACCAACACAAGCTCCCCCTAACAGGATGGATTATCTTTAGATGTGAGACAGGATGACACCCAACTTCTAATGGAGATATTCAAAAGGTGTCTTGGCTAGGGGTTTAGTAAAGATTTCTGCAATTTGTTATGTGGTTGGAATGTAATGAACTCGAACAATCTGATTGGTGACCTACTCTCTCATAAAATGGTATTTTATGGGAATATGATTGGTCTTGGAGTGGAATACATGATTCTTTGACACACTTATGGTACTTGTGTTATCACAATGAATTGGGATCAGTGTAGTATATTTTTCCTCCAAGTCTGCAAGTGTCTGTATAATCCATAATACCCAAGTGCAACAAGTAGCAACAACAATGTATTCTGCCTCTACAGTTGATAAAGAAATGGAACCTTGCTTTTTGCTCAACCACACTACTAAAGAATCTCCTAGGAAGAAAACACCTCCACTCATGCTTTTCCTTTCATCCATGCAGTTAGCCCAATCAACATCTGAGTAGACTGATAATTGAAAATTTTTATTCTTAGGATACCATAGGCCATAGTTCATTGTTTCTTTCAAATATCTGAATATCCTTTTGACAACTAGCAAATGACTCTATTTAGGTGCAGACTGATATCTTCCCACCATTCCAACAACATGCATTATGTATGGAAGAGATGTTGTGATGTACAACAGGATTCTTATCATTGACCTATATGAACTTTGATCAACATCAGTTGAGTCATCATCCTTGCTTAATTTGCATCCAGTAACCATAGTTGTGCCCACAGGTTTAGAATATTCCATTTGAAACCTTTTCAACATTTCTCTTAGATACTTTTCTTGAGAAATGAACATTCCTTCAGAACTCTGAGTAATTTGTAGACCAAGAAAAAATGATAGTTCACCTATCATAGACATTTCAAACTCAGACTCCATGGCAGAAGCAAACCATTAGACCAATGAATCCTTATTACATCCGAAGATGATATCATCTACATAGACCAACACGATGAGCAAATCATTACCCTCTATTTTGATATATAGATTTTTTTCAACTATTCCTCTCTTGAACCCTTTGTCTTGGAGATACATATCTAGTCTGTGATACTAGGCACGAGGGGTTTGTTTTAACCCATATAAATCTTTCTTCAACTTGCATACAAAGTCAAGGTTATCAGACAGTTTGAAAACCTCTGGTTGTTCCATATAGACTTCTTCATTTAAATATTCATTTATAAAAGCTGACTTGACATCTATTTGATGGACTTTAAACCTTTTATGACAAGCATAAATAAGAAATATTCTGATAGCTTGTAATATTTCTACGGGCGCAAATGTTTCATCAAAATCCAGTCCTTCTATTTGAGCATATCCTTTATAGACCAATCTTCCTTTGTTCCTGACAACTTGTCCCTGCTCATTCAACTTATTCTTAAATATCCATTTGGAGCCTATGACATTTTTATTTTCTGGTCTAGGAATGAGTTCCCAAGTGTCATTATTTTCAATCTGGTCCAGTTCCTCAATCATTGATTTTAAACAATTTACATCTTCACTGGATTCATTAGATTTCTTGGGTTCCACCATGGATATGAAGGCTATATGTGATTTCTCAGTGTCTTTGATTATCCTTCTCCTGGTTTGTATGCCTTTGTCTTTTTCACCAATTATCTGACTTGTAGGATGATTCTTTTGAGTAATTCTGGAGGAAGGATTTGATGTTGTCTGTTGGTTTGAATCTTCTTGAGTATTTATATCTTCATCTGATTCAAAGTATTCTTTTTCTGATTCTTGGGCCTGTTCATCTTCAACTTTACTCGTGTCCTCTGAAGCAGACTCAATATTGCTCACCCCTGTTACTGGGACTCCTTCATAAACCTTTAAATCAATGCAATCAACTAATTTGTGCAATCTTTTATTAAATAATCTATATCCTTTACTATTGGTAGCATATCCTAAGAAGATGCCTTCATCAACCCTGTCATCATATTTTCCAAGGTTTTCATTATTATTCTTTATGTAGCACTTCCTCCCAAAGACTTTGAAGTGTTTTATTGAAGTAGGTCTTCCATACCATAGTTCATAGGGAGTTTTTTCATTGTGTGGTATAAGGTGGTCTTTGTTAAGAACATGGATTGCTATGTGTATTTATTCTACCCAGTATGTTTAACCAATATTCTTCTCATTCATCATTGACCTGGCCATTTGCTGAACTATTTTGTTTTTCCTTTCAACTACTCCATTTTGCTATGGATTTCCTGGGATAGTGTATTCTCTCTTGATCCCATGTTTATCACTGAATTCCTTGAAATCACTTGACATAAATTCTCCTCCTCTATCTGATCTTACAACCTTTAATCTGTTGCATGTTTGATATTCTTTTAAAGCCTTAAATATTTTAAATTTCTCAAATGCTTCAGATTTTTCTTTAAGAAAAGAAACCCAAGTGAGTCTGGAGTAATCATCAATGATTAGCATGAAGTAGTTTTCCTTCCCTGTGTCTTCTTGTCTTGATGGTCCACATAAATCCATATGAACTAATTGGAGTGGTTTCTCTATTGAAGTAGAGATATTGGATTTAAACTGTGTCCTGGTTAGCTATCCTACTTGGCAGGGTTTACACACAAAATCTTGTGGCTTTGATATTCTTGGAAGATCTTTTACTGCCTCAAGATTTTTGAGATTTATTAAATGATCAAAGTTTAGATGTCCAAGTCTCCTATGCCATAACCATATATCATCATGCTTGATTATATGAAACTCTTCTCTATATTATTTCAACACATATACATTATTTTTTGTCCTTGTGCCTTTAGCCACCACTTGTCTTGAGTTTATAGACTTTATCTTGCAGTCCTTGGAAGTGAAAACCACTTCACATCCTCTGTCACACATTTGAATTACACTACGAATATTATGTTTCAGCCCATATACAAGTAGAACATCTTGGGATTTTCCTTTTCCATTACTTAAACTCACCATCCCTTTACCCTTGATTTTACCTGGAGCATCATTTCCAAAGGTTACGTTTCCTGATTTACTTTCACTTAGAGATAGAAACTTACCTTTGTCTCCCATCATATGTTTG
Source organism: Picea glauca (assembly GCA_000966675.3). Classification (NCBI taxonomy): domain Eukaryota; kingdom Viridiplantae; phylum Streptophyta; class Pinopsida; order Pinales; family Pinaceae; genus Picea; species Picea glauca. Next base: position 476,042 of record JZKD02S0792138.1, on the reverse strand, counting down.
GAGAATCCACTGTCTATATACCAAGGGTTCTTTTGTCTTTGAGATGACAACACTAATCCACACTTGTCACTTTCTTTCTTCTTCCAACCCTTGAAATTTTTAGCAGAGGGATTCAAATCTGGTTCATAGTTCTTTCAATGATAGTCAACAAATTTATGTCCATAATTATGACAGATGTAACATTCTGGTTTGTTGAATAAGGGATCATAATGATTGTTATTCTTAACTTGTGTCCTTTTCCCATCCATCAAGTGATTTGGAGTCTGTGATGGTTTGTTACTTGGCTGTCTCATTATTTGTTGTGGAATATATCTATACCTTGAATGTCTTGATTTCTCATATCTCAATTTTAAAGAACAATTTACAGCTTTATGACCAAAGTTAAAATAGAAAAAACAATATCCATAGAAAAGACCTTGGTACCTGGAAAATGGTTGTCTTCTTTGAGAATTTTAATTTTTCCATGTTGATGGTCTTTTTGATCTATAGTTACAGTTCTGGTACCTCTTTTATTACTCTTCCAGGGCCGCTAATTATCTTCTTTTGTTTCTGCAGGTTTTTTGTTGCCATAGATGGTAGATTTGACAAACTTAATGGGATCTTTGTTGCTTGGCTGATCACTACTTGATCCCTCTTCATAACCCAGACCTATTTTCAGCTCTGGGTTTTTTCACTGATTCAGAATGGTGGCCAATTCTTTTGAGGCTTTGATACTTGACATATTCTAATGATACAAGGATTGAAACTTCTCCATCTCTTTCCTAGTTTTCACTACTACTTCCTCCAAAGCTTCACATCTTTCCTTCTTTTTCGATAACCATTGTTTCATAATTTCTTCGATTTTCTTTGCCTCTTCTAATTCCACTTTTAGAAGGGAAAGTCTTTGTTAGGTTCTTTACTGACTTTCTTGAACTTCATCAACAATTGTTATTTCTTTCTCGTCTTAATTCTGAGTCGGTCAAGATCTTCTAGTGCACTGATTAGTTCTCCTTCTAGGTCAACCACGACTTCTTCTTCATTAGCATCACTTCCTGTTCTTTTATTATCATAATCCTCTTTGGACATAAGTATGAATTCATTTAGTTTATCTTCAATAGAGGAGTCATTGTCTTCATAATATGAAGGATCATCATCATTGTTTACACAAAGACTTTTCTTCTTAAAATTATTCTCTTTAAAGAAATTTCTATGTTTGTGCTTCTCCTCATCATCATATGTATGATCATTTCTTTTGTGAGGAAATTTATTTCCAAAATGACCTATATTACCACAGTTGAAACATTTGAAAGGCATTTTACCTTTATATTTTCCTGATCCCTTCTTTAGTCTTCTCACAAATTTTGCTTCAATCTCATCAGGCTCAAAATCCTCATTCTTGTCTACCTTAAATGATGCTTCTCTGGAGGTGGGTTTATCTTTAACTATTCTCATTTCATATGCAGTCAACGTTCCTAGAATTTGATCAAAATCCAAGGCTTTTATATCATTAATTTCTTTTATAGAAGATACCTTCAGGTTGAACCTATATGGTAGATATCTCAAAATTTTCTGAACTAAAGAAGGTTCCTCAATTTTTTCACCAAGTGCTTTCATTGCATTTACCAGTTCTTCAATTCTCAGAAAGCACTTTCCAACAATTTCATCCTCTTTCATCATTAGCTGTTCAAAATGTACTCTGTAGGTTTGAAGCTTTTCGTCCTTTACCTTCTCATTACCTTCATAACTGCTAATGAGTTTGTCCCACATTTCTTTGGCAGTTTCTAGGTGCATAACTTTTACAAATTCTTCTTCTGTAAGCCCACTCAAGATAGCATTCATAGACTTAGGTTTGAAGATGAATTCTAGATTGTCATTCTTATTAGCTAGTACAAATGGCTTTACATAACCAATATCTACCACATCCTAGACATCTACACCTAAAGCCATTATGTAGGTTCTCATTCTAACTTTCCAGAAGGCAAAGTTTGTTCCATTGAACATAGGGGCCTTATTGGTTGAAGTTCCTTCATGGATTGACATGTTTAAGCTCTAGGATATACCCTTAGATAAAGGGGTCCTGATCTTATACCAATTGTTGGACAACTGAGGGGGGGGGGTGAATCAGTTGTTACTGTGCTTAAACAATTATATCCATTTTTTAAATTTATTACACAAATTCTCAATGATGATCACAATAAACAAGTAGTAGAGTATTCAACATCAATCACACACATGTATATTAAAGACAGAGATATTCCTGATGAAACCCATAAAGGGTGAAAACCTCTTCTTCTTTATATGATAATTATTTTTTGTACATTATCATTCTTATGAGCACCAACTCATAATGAGGCTACCACCTCTATTTTGCAAGCTGCTACTTGCTAGAGCACCAACTCTCTGGTTTCTCTAGCACCCACTGGAAGGAAGTACCAACTCCCTCATTGCTCCAACACCAACTAGATGGAAGCACCAACTTCCAGTCACATAGGCACCAACCTGTATAATAGAGAACCAATGTTCTCCCTAGCACCACCCTACCACCCTGGTTTCTCTGGCTGCTGCCAGATGGTAGTTACAACTCCCTGTGTTCAAGAACCCACTTGACACTCAGAGGAAGACAATCCTCCCTAGCACCTCCCAACCACCATGAAATATAAAACTTTGCTTTCTGTGAATTTACTAAAGTGATTCAATAGTTGTCATTGGCTTACCAGGCTTATCAATGTTCTGCTATGCTGCTCTGCTCTCCTGTATCAGTGTCTCTCTACTTGCATCTCCTTGAGCCTTCTTATCTTCTTCTATATCTCTGCATGTCCATCTCAACCTTCTTTTAATGTATCAACTATGCATCTCTGTTCTTTCCTTCTGCTGCACTATTTCTCCTCTAGACTCCCTTCTTCTACGTGCATAACACACTCTTAAAAAAAAAAAACGGAGAGGCAATTTGTTCTATGTTCTACATTTTTATAGTCTCTTTGCACCTTATGCATGCTGCATGTGCTATCCCACTGCATACACTTCACTGCGTTCATCATCACTGGCCCTTCTCCTGAGATCTTTTAGCTTTACTGACTATAATAGTATTTGACCCTTTTCCATCTGTAAGTCGACTCCATGATGAGTTTACACTCCACTGGAAGTTGCCTTGAGACTCTTCATATTCTCTATCGATCACCCTAAAGAGTCTTTGAATTCTCTAGCAGAAACCATTAGTGGTATCTAATAGTTACACAGAGTCTCTTCGGCTCCTCTTGCAACCAACCTATAGCTCCTCAAATTCTCTGGTAGATGAAATCACTTTGTTTTCATAGTTACTAAGAGAAACTCCGCACGTTCATGCATTTTTGCACCTTCTCTCTTCCTGAAGAAAACTTCACAGTGGGTGCTAGCTCTTCTAGCTAAGCCCCTTCCTTTCAAGTGACCTCTGGCGGTGACCAAAATCCTATTCATAAGGTTCTTTCATGACTCACATTTTGGGGATCTGGGGATGAGACATCTCAACTCTCCAAGTGTCGATCTTTGAAATGAAGCTTAACTACATGCTAGATTCTCCCTTAAACCTTTGATGATGTGACAAATGGTTGTGATCACAACCCTATTCAAAAAGGCATTTCACGATTTCACATTTTGGTTTTTCTCCCATGAGTCTCCTTGACTCTTCATATTGCAAACCCTGAAATGGAGCTTGGCTGCTCTAGCTCTTTCCTCCAACGTGACCACCGATGGTGTCCACAGCTTAACTCGAAACTTCATTTCACAATTTCACGTTTCAAGGATTCTCCTATGAGTCCCTTGACTCCTCCAACTTTCGGTACTCGAAATGGATCCTAGCTATTCTATCTCCTTCCACTCATGTGACCATGGGAAGTGACTAGGGGCCAAGTCCGAAAATGCATTTCTCATTTCGCATTTCGGGGATTCTGTGAAGAGTCATATTGACTCTCCATGTTGCAAACTCCAAAATGGAGCTTGGAATATCTAGCTCCGCTCTTCATCTCTCGATGATGTGACCATGAGATATGACCATTGTCTAGTCATTTGAGTGCTTCACTCTTCAGATCAGCGGTCCATGATCCATGGTGATCGGACAACTATCGTCCATCCTGAAACTTTAGCTTTCAGGACTTTCGGGGAGTATTAATGCTAAAACTCCCAAAACTAAACTCCCAAAGTGACATAATTCTTGCATCACTCAATGACATGTCATAAGCTGAGTGGCTACCACGTGTCACTCAGAATTGTGATTTCCAATGACCTGAAATGTCGAGTAAACTTGACACTTGTCCTTGTATGATTGCGCCACATGTCCTTGCTGACATAGAATTCCACCTATCCTTTCTGACGTGGTCTGTCATGAACTACCTCCTGGATCTGACAACCCAGATTCATTCTTGATCCAATAGATAAGATTATTTCAAGATTTCGCATATCGCGAGTTTGAGAGGTTAGAACACCTTGTTCTTTTGACTTTAAAATCAGCGAAGAGATGATGTTTCACCACATGTCCTTCTTGGATCGATGGAATAGATTTCTCCTCGATCCGACACTTAGATCATTTTTCCATTTCGCATTTCATGAGTTGGAAGAATAGAGCACCTCGTTCCTTTGACTTTCCAGTCAGAAAAATGATGATCTTTCAACATGTGTCCTTCGGATCTAATGACCCACTACTGTCCTCGATGGACGACCAGGATTCCTTCACAGTTTTGGAGATTTGGATGACTCCTGGTCTTATCCTCCTTTCAACTTCACCATATCTAACGGTTGTTGGCCTTTCGTAATTAATCCAGATCTGACAGCCCATATCTTATCGTGATTTCACATATCGTGAGTTGGAAGGTTAGAGAGCTTCCTTCCTTTGACTTTCTAGTCATTGAAATGCTAAACTGTAGCCACATGTCCTACCCAATGATGAATGATCCTCCTGTTTTTGGGACTTTGTAAGCCCGCTTCATGTTGAAATTTAAAGATCATGCAGGTTCTCCTAGATCCAACGATGGTCGATCCTCGCACTCAGATCTAACGCTTGAGATATGTCCTCCATTTGTGCACTCCTCCTGTCTGAATTCATATCTGACGACCACCGAGAATTTAGAATGGGTGATCCAATGATCACTGTCACTTCTCCTCTCCAGTTTCTCCTTCCTGTTTGTTCTTTCCATCGATGACAAGCGCATTGTTCCTGTGAACATGCCAACATTGAGTCCTTTTGTGATGCTTTGATTAGAGAGGAAGATAAGCTTGTACAACTTGGAGCGATCAACACTGGAGGTACCTCCAACAAAGCCTTAGTTTCCCAACAAAAATATAAACCCAATAATCCCAAGAAGCAACATTCTCACCAAAACAACAAGCAATATAAGGGTCCCAAACCCACTTAGACAACTTTTTCTCCGAATGGAGACAAAGCAACAAAATATAAAAATAAGAAGACTGAAAGACATTGCAACTTTTGTGATAAATATGGTCATGAGGAGCCCAAATGTTTCAAGAAAATGGAAGCTTTAGAAGCAATGATGAAGAATCAAAACATCAATATTGATCCTACTTCTTCTTCTCATGAACATGCACTTTTTTCTTCTGGTTTCTCCTTCAATACACTTTCTACTTCTACTTCTAATAAGTGCCTTATTAATTCTAGAGCATCTTATCATATGGCTAAGGATAGAGATGTATTTTCTACTCCAAATGAAAGTAACACCAAGAAAATATTTGTTGGTGATGATAGATCTCTTAGTGTTGAAGGATATGGAATAGTACAAGTAGAAAATGGCCATTTCAATGATGTATTATGTGTTCCAAGTATTTCTTGTAACCTTCTATCAGTATATCAAATCACTCATTTAGGTGAAGGTAAAACTATAGAGTTTTCACCTCACCAAGTTGTAATAAAGGATCTAAAAGATCTTAATCATGTTCTTGCAACTGGAATTGTTGATGATATTACCAGGTTGTACAAGTTTCACAACTTTGGGTCATCATCATTTTCATCAGTTTTTGTTGCTCATAGTGATGACTTGAGAAAACTTTGGCATGATCGGTTTGGTCATCTAAACTATCGTTCATTGCAACAACTATGTAATCAACAGATGGTGATTGGTATTCCTCTTGTTTCATGCAGAGACGGTGTTTGTGCCAGTTGTGTTCTCGAATCACCAGGACAGTTTTGAAAAACATGCCTCTTGGCATGCCTCAGGTCCTTTGTAGCTTGTTCACAGTGATTTGTGTGGTTCATAGTGATTTGTATTTCTTAACTTTAATTGATGAATTTTCCAGACGTACTTGGGTTTACTTCTTAAAACTTAAGAGAGATGTTTTTGACAAGTTTTTAGCTTACAAGGCCCTTGTAGAAAAACAATCTGGACATTAAATTTAAAGGTTAAGAATAGATAATGAAGGCGAATATGTGAACAATAATTTTACAAATTACTGCACTAAACAGGGAATCCAAATGCAACACATTGTTCCATATACACCACAAAAAAATGGTGTTGCTGAGAGAAAGAACTGCACATTAAAAGAAATGGTTAATTGTATGATCCAATCTAAGGGATTAAGTCTAAAGTATTGGGTGGAAGCCATCAACTGTGAAAATTACATAGTAAATCACACTCCCATAAAGGCTCTTAAAAATATAACACTGGAAGAATATTGGACTAAAATTAAACTAGATGTAAGTCACTTCTGTGTATTTTGCAGTATAGCATGGGCTCACATTCCTGATGAGAAAAGGAAAGAATTGCAACCTAAAAGTGAGAAGTGTATATTTGTTGGTTATTTTGAAGATGTCAAATGTTACATAATTCTTCAATCACATTGTAATGAAATTATTATTAGAAGAGATGTTAAATTTGATGAAAATATCTTGGCATGCGAGCCTAATTCGACGTTTGTGCCTTATTTGGCCTATGAGCCTAATTCGACGGTTGTGCCTTCTTCGGCCTGTGAGCCATCTTCGACATTTGTGCCTTCTTCTGATATGGTTTCTTCTTTAGATGATGACAATGAGGATGAAAATCCACATTCGCCTACTCACCCTCCTCTAGATGAGTCATTTGAACCTAAACCAACACCAATTTCACCAGTTCCTAGATGGGTTTGTTCAACACGAGAAGCAGCTGGTGATCTTGTCATTGATCCTTCATATCAACATCAGACACATTCAAAGTTCAAGTGAGCCCCTTCTCTTTTGGCTCAAGTTTCAGAAACTCATGATCCAGTGACATTTGCAGAAGCTTCAGGTCATCCAGATTGGGATACAAAAATGAATGAAGAGTATTGTTCTTTAATGGAAAATGATACTTGGGATCTTGTACCTCTTCCAAAAGGAAGATAAATTTTCATATGTAAATGGGTCTACAGATCTAAGTATGCATCATATGGAAGTGTTGAAATACACAAGGTTCGGTTAGTTTCCAAAGTATTCTCCCAAGTTGAAGGAATTGACTATAATGAAACCTTTGCCCCTGTAGCCAAAATGAATTCCATCTACCTTGTTCTTTCCCTTACTACTTCACATAAATGGGATATGTTGGCATGTTTACAGGTAGAGCGTGTTTGTCATTGATGGCAAGAAAAAAATGGTATGGTTACATTCAAGAACAACACAGGCAGATAGCACAGGCAGAGTGCACGCATCATTTGATGGAAAACAGGCTCGGAATACATCATAAGTCCAAACAAGAGGAGCACGCAGATGGAGGACAGATCTTAATCGTTAGATCCAATCATGGGGACTGACCTTCTTTGGATCTAGGAGAACCTATAGGATCTTTAAAGTGCAAGGTGAAGTGGTCTTACAAAATCCTGAAAGCAGGAGGACTGTCCATCTTTGGGCAAGACACGTGGCTACAGATCAACATTTTTCCGAATGAAATTTCAAAGGAAGGAGGGTGCTAACCTTCCAACTTGTGATACGTGAAATTGTGAAAATATCTGAGCTGTTAGATCGAGGAATAAACTAGGCTGTCATATCTAGGAGGTAGATCATGATAACCTACATCAACAAGGACATGTGGCACAATCATACAAGGACAAGTGTCAAGTTGATTCAACATCTCAGGCCACTGAAAATCACAAATCTGAGTGACACATGGCAGCCACTCATCTCATGAAACATAATTGAGTGATGCAAGAATTACATCACTTTGGGAGTTTTGATTCAGAAGTTTTAGCTTCATCACTCCCCTAAAGTCCTGAAGGCTGAAGTCCCGGGGTGAAGGATAGTCATTGGATCAACGAGAAATCTTTACCGTTGATTTGATATGGATCCATTTTGGCATTTTGAAGATTGGGAATTCCAATGGAAGGAGTTTCTAGAACTCGTGATATGGAAGGTCGTGACATGATCCTAGCCATTGGAGCCAGAGGACACATGGAGAGCGATTGGGATTTCGCTAACTCGCAAATTAGGAAAGTGAAAGGCAATGTTGAGGGAACTCACAATATGCGAGGTCATGACATGATCATAGTCGTTGGATCACAGAATGTTGTGGACCATTGATCTGGAGAGCAAAGTACTCATTTGATTGGCAAGCAGTCATAACTCATGGTCAAATCGTCGAGAGTTAGAGGGAGGAGCTAGAGTAGCCAAGCTCCATTTTGGGGTTCGCAATATGAGGAGTCAAGGAGACTGAAGGGAGAATCCCCAAAAGGAAAAATCACTAAGCACCTTATATCATAGGGTGTGGTCACTGTCGGTGGTTACATGAGTGGAAGGAGCTAGCAAAGCTAGGCTCCATTTCAGGTATCGATAATTCTAGAGGAAGGAGTCAAGGAGACTGACGGGAGAAACCCCAAAATGGGAAATCACGAAATGACTTCTGAATAGGTTGTGGTCACCACTTGAGGCCACATGTGAAAGGAATGGGTTTAGCCAGAAAAGCTAGCACTAGTTGTGTATTTTTTTTTTCACAGAAAGGGAAAAGACCCCAAGAGCATGAGCACGCGACAGATCTTGGGGGGAACTGCAAGAAACCACTAATTGTTTTCAGTACAGAGAATTCGAAGAGGATTTAGGGTGATCGACAGAGAAGATGAAGAGTCTCGACTACTAGAGAAGCCAAGGAATCTCAGGATAACATCCAATGATTATGAAGAGATTTAGTGATTGCTAGAGGAGCCGAAGAACCTCAAGGTAACCGTCAGTGGAATGAGACTCGTCATTGAGAAAATTGACAGATGGGAAAGTGTTGAAGTCTGTAACTAAAACAGAGAGGATAAGATCAACTTTGTGAGAGAGGACAAAGAGTATTGACTGCTAGAGAAGATAAGGAATCTCAGCATAACGCCCACTGATAATGATGATATTTGGTAATGCTAGAGAATATGAAGAGTCTCGACTTCTATAGAGTCTAAGGAACCTCAACATAACGACCATGGATGAAGAGAAGAATTAGCGTAACCTCCAGAGGGGATGAAGAGTTATATGTATGATCTAGTAGAGGAATTGGCATTATAAATATACGTAGAACAGAGAAGTGGAGGTTGCTTATGTGGAGAGGAATTACACATGGGGAAATAACATGTTGTGGGAAGGAGATGAAACACACAGAAGAGGCATAACGCATAGATTGGGAAGAAGACGTAGAGCATAAAGAACAGAAGATGCAAGGAACATACATGTATATCAGAGATAGTGAAAGAAATCCAATTTATGCATGAAGAGGGAGATAAAAAGATCAGAAAGCTCAAGGAGATGCGAGTAGAGAGACATTGATGCAAGTAGAGTAGAGTAGTGTAGCAGAACAGTGATAAGACTGATAATCCATTGATAACTATTGTATCACTGTAATAAATTCACAGAAATAAAATATTTATATTTCAAGGTAGTAGGGAAGTTCTAGGGAGGATATGTGTCCTCAGAGTTTCAAGTGGGTGCTTGAACACAAGGAGTTGTAGCTTCCATATGGTTGCAGCCATAAAAACTACGGTGGTAGTGTGGTGCAAGGGAGAATCATTGTTCTCTGTTATACAAGTTGGTGCATGTCTGATTGGAAGTTGGTGCTTCAATCCAATTGGTGTTGGAACACTTAGGGAGTTGGTGCTTCCTTCTATTTGGTGCTATAGAATCTAGAGAGTTGGTTCTCTTAGCAAGTTGCATCTTTCAAAATAGAGGTGGTAGCCTCACAATGAGTTGAAGATCATAAGTAGGATAATGTACAGAATGTAAAGATTACTTATCATATCAAGAAGAAGAGGTTTTTACCCTTTATGGGTTTCCTTGGGGAATATCTGTCTCTGTGTATTTAAATTGTGTGATTGATGCTTAATGATTTAATGCTTACTTCCATTCATTATTGTGATTTTCATTGAGTGCTCTGTAAAGAGTTTAAAATAATCCTAATTGTTTAAGAACGACAACAATTGATTCACACACCCCCCCCCCC
>JZKD02S0792138.1:443514-465618 GCA_000966675.3 Picea glauca | reverse complement strand
AGTAAGATTAAACATGTCAAGCCATGAAGAAACATCAACCAATAAGGTCCCCCTATTCAATGGTACAAACTTTTCCTTTTGGAAAGTTAGGATGAGAACCTACATAAGGGATTTAGGTGTAGATGTCTGGGATGTGGTAGAGACTGGTTATGTGAAGCTAGTTGTACTAGCTAATAAGGATGACAATCTAGAGTTCAAATTCAATGCTAAGGCTATTAATGCTATTCTGAGTGGGCTTGCAGAAGCATAATTTGTAAAAGTTATGCATTTAGAAATTGCCAAAGACATGTGGGACAAACTCATTAGTAGTTATGAAGGTAATGAGAAGGTAAAAGATGTCAAGCTTCAAACCTATAGAGTGCAATTTAAACAACTATATATGAAAGAAGATTAAACTATTGGGAAGTAATTCCTGAGAGTTGAAGAATTAGTAAATGCAATGAAAGAACTTGGTGAAAAAATTGAGGAACCCTCTCTAGTTCAAAAAATTTTGAGATCTTTGCCAGATAGGTTCAACCCAAAGGTCTTAGCTATAGAAGAACTTAATGATCTAAAGGATTTTGATTTTTATCAACTTCTAAGAACGTTGACAGCATATGAAATGAGGATAGTTAAAGATAAACCCACCTCTAGAGAAGCATCATTTAAAGTAGACAAGAATGAGGATTCTGAGCCTGATGAAATTGAAGAAAAATTTATGAGAAGACTAAAGAAATGATCAGGAAAGTACCAAGGTGAGATTCCCTTCAAATGTTTCAACTGTGGCAAGATAGGTCACTTTTCATCTAAATGTCCACACAATAAATAGGATCATAACTCTAAAGGTGAAAATAAGTTCAAACACAAGAGATTTGGTAAAAAGAAAAGTTTTTTGTGTAAACGATGATAACTCTTCAGAAGACACAGATAATGACTCCTTGTGTGAAGATAATATCAATGACTTTATGCTTATGGCCCAAGAGGATTATTATAATAAAAGCATGGGAAGTAATGCTTCCAATGAAGAAGTTGTGGTTGACCTGGAAGGAGAATTGATCAGTGCACTATAAGAGATTGACAGACTCATAATTAAGAAGAGAAAACAAAACAATTTTTGATACAGTTCAAGAAAAGAAGTAAAGAACATGATGAAGACTTTGTCCTGCTAAAAGTGGAATTAGAAGAGGCAAAGAAAATCGAAGAAATTCTGAAACAACAGTTATCAGAAAAGAAGGAAAGATGTGAAGCTCTGGAAAAAAAAGTAGTGAAAACTAGGAAAGAGTTGGAGAAGTTTCAAACCTTGTATCATCATAATCTGTCAAGTATCAAAGCCTTAGAATAATTGGCCACCATTCTAAATCAGCAAAGAAACCCAAAGCTGAAAACAGGTTTGGGTTATGAAGAGGGATCAAGTAGTGATCAACCAAGCAACAAAGAACCCATCAAGTTTTTCAAATCTACAACCTATGACAACAACAAATCTATAGAAACAAAAGAAGATAATCAGATTCCCAGGAGGATTAACAAAAGAGGTTCCAGAACTAAAACTGTAGATCAAAGAAATAATGTACTCTCTGTTCAAAGAAATCATCAGCATGGAAGAAATTGACCTTCTCAAAGAAGACAACCATTTTCCGGGTACCAAGGATTTTTCAATGGATATTGTTTTTTCTGTTCCAACTTTGGTCACAAAGTTGTAAACTATTCTTTAAAATTTAGATATGAGCAATCAAGACATTCAATGTATAGATATCTGCCACAACAAAGAATGAGACAGCCAAGTAACAAACCACCACAGATTGCAAGTCACTTGATGGCTATGAAAATGACATAGGTTAAGCATAACAATCGTTATGATCCTTTATTCAACAAACCATAATGTTACATCTGTCATAACTATGGACATAAAGCTGTTGATTGTCGCTTAAAGAACTATGAACCAGATTTGAATTCCCCTGCTGAAAATGTCAAGGTTTGAAAGAAGAAAGAAAGTGACAAGTGTGGATTAGTGTTGTCAGCTCAAATACAAAATAAAACTTGGTATATAGATAGTGGATGCTCCAAACATATGACAAGAGAAAAATGTAAGTTTCTATATCTAAGTGAAAGAAAATCATGAAACATAACATTTGGAAATGATTCTCCAGGTAAAATCAAGGGTAAAGGAACAATGAGTTTGAGTAATGGAAAAGGAAAATCCTAAGATGTTTTGCTGGTAGATGGGCTAAAACATAATCTGCTCAGTGTAAGTCAAATGTGTGACAGAGGATGTGAAGTGGTGTTCACTTCCAAGGAATGCAAGATAAAGTCTGTAAACTTAGGACAAGTGGTAGCTAAAGGCATAAGGACATAAAATAATGTATATGTGATGAAAGAAGATAGAGAAGAGTTCCATCTAAGAAAACATGATGAGATCTAGTTATGGCATAGGAGACTTGGACATATAAACTTTGACCACTTAATCAAGCTCAAAAATATCAAGGCAGTAAAACATCTTCTGAGAATATCAAAGCCACAAGATTCTATGTGTAAACCCTGCCAAATAGGAAAGCTAACTAGGAAACAATTTAAATCCAAGAGCTCTACTTCAATAGAGAAACCACTCCAACTAGTTCATATGGATTTATGATTTATGTGGACCATGAAGACAAGAAGGCACATGGAGATAAAACTACTTCATGCTGATCATTGATGATTACTCCAGACTTACCTGGGTTTCCTTTCTCAAGGAAAATGCTGAAGCATTTGAGAAATTTAAAATATTTAAATCCTTAACTGAGAATCAAACAAGAAATGGGTTAAAGGCAGTAAGGTCATATAGAGGAGGAGAATTTATGTCAAGTTATTTTAAGGAATTCTGTGATAAACATGGAATCAAGAGAGAATACACAATCCCAAGAACTCCACAGCAAAATGGAGTAGTTGAGAGGCAAAACAGAATAGTGCAGCAAATGGCCAGGTCAATGATGAATGAGAAGAACATTGGTCAAACCTACTGGGTAGAAGCAATACACACAATAGTTCATTTTCTTAACAAATCCCACCTTAGACCACACAGTGACAAGACACCTTATGAATTGTGGTATGGGAGACCTGCTTCAATCAAACACTTTAAAGTCTTTGGGAGTAAGTGTTACATAAAGAATAATGATGAGAATCTTGGAAAGTATGATGGCAGGGATGATGAAGGCATATTCTTAGTGTATTCTACAAACAATAAAGGATACAGATGCTATAATAAGAGGCTGCATAAATTGGTTGACTATATTGACATAAAAGTTGATGAAGGAATCCCAGTAAGAGAGGTTAACAATACTGAATAAAAAACAAAGGATATAGATGAAGTTGAAGCTAAACATGTCCAATAATCAGAACAAGAAGACTCTGAGCCAGATGAAGATGAAAATATTCAAACAGACTCAAATCAGCAGACAACATCAAATTCCTCCTCCATAATTACTCAAAAGAATCATCCTGCAAGTCAGATAACTGGTGAAAAAGACAAAGGTGTACAAATTAGGAGAAAGATAATCATAAACATTGAGCAATCAAATAAGCCTTCATATCCATGGTGGAATGCAAGAACTTCAATGAGGCCAGTAAAGATGTAAATTGGTTAAACTCTATGATTGAAGAATTGGACTAGATTGAAAAGAATGACACTTGGGACCTAGTTCCTAGGCCAGCAGACAAAAATATAATAGGATCAAAATGGGTCTACAAAAATAAGAGGAATGAGCAAGGAAAAAATGTTAGGAATAAAGCCAGATTGGTTTGTAAAGGGTATGCTCAAATAGAAGGACTGGATTTTGATGAAACATTTGTGCCCATAGAAAGAATAGAAGCTATTAGAATGTTTCTTGTCTATGCTTGTCATAAACAGTTTAAAGTCTATCAAATGGATGTCAAGTCATATTTTCTAAATGGATATTTAAATGAAGAAGTCTATATGGAACAACCAGAGGGTTTCCAACTATCAGATAACCCTGACCTTGTCTGCAATATGAAGAAAGATTTATATGGGTTGAAACAAGCCCCTCGTGCCTGGTATCACAGACCGGATACATATCTACAAGACAATGGATTCAAGAGAGGAACAATTGAAAACAATCTATATATCAAAACAAAAGGTAATGATCTGCTCATTGTGCTAGTCTATGTCGATGACATCATCTTCAGTAGTAATAATGCTTCATTGGTAAAATGGTTTTCTTCTGCCATGCAGTCTGAGTTTGAAATGTCCATGATAGGGAAACTGTCATTTTTTCTTGGCCTACAAATTACTCAGAAGTCTGAAGGAATATTTATTTCTCAAGAAAAATATCCAAGGGAAATGTTGAAAAGGTTTTAGATGGAAGATTCTAAACCTATGAGAACACCTATGGTCATTGGATGTAAGTTACGAAAGGATGATGATTCACCTAATATTGATCAGAGTTCATATAGGTCTATGATAGGCAACTTATTGTATATCACAACATCCTTTCTAGACATAATGCATGTTGTTGGAATAGTAGGGAGGTATCAGGACACACCTAAACAGAGTCATTTGTTAGTTGTCAAAAGAATATTCAGATATTTGAAAGGAACCATGGACTATGTCCTATGGTATCCTAGGACTTAGTTTTTTCAACTATCAGTATATTCAGATGTTGTTGGCACTAGGCCAAAGTGGAAAGAAGGATGATCATGGGGAAGAAAGTGTGCGGGAAACTGAAGTGACAAATGGAAAAACATCAGCATGCGCAAATGCAAGAAAGCGTGCATAGCGAGAAGTGACAGCTGGAGGAAGAACACAATGTGCATGGGAGAAAACCTAGTGTAAGAAGGGTTAGGGTTTTGGTAATATTTTGTAAGTGGCTAAAGAGCCTGAAGTGTATAAATATAGATACAAAAGTATCATATGGGGTGTGGTTTTTTTGGGTAGTAGTTTTTGTAGTTGTCATTTTTGAGTTTATGTTAATTTTTATGAAGATTGTGATTGTTATTGAGTGATTTTTCTGAGTATTTATATTGGTGATACATGAGGGGTTTGAATTGTATGAACCAAGTTTTGTAAGCTGTTGAGAAAGAAATATATGAGGGAACGTAGATCTGAGGATTAGACCATGGGCTGTAGAGCCTGGTGTGATCTAGTTAGCCTCACATAGATCTTACCCACTTTTGCGGAGAACTGTAAGTGTGCGGCATAGGGAGATCAAGAACTACTATAATACAAGAGCCAAGAGCCAAATCTTTATGGACATAGCCCAGGAGGGGTGAACCAAGGTAACGTTTGTGTAATATGTTGAATGTTTGTAGGGATTTAACTTCTTTCAATCAATAGATGACTATGATTGATGAATAACCAAACACATTATTACAATCTGTTTATATTTTGAGTTATATGCATGAGATTCCTGGAAACAAGTAGATTACAGTAATAGTTCGCAGAATAGGGCCTTAATCAATAAATCCTTTATCTCCTACTCTATCCTAGGCTGTAAACACTTGAGTCTGACATTAAACCATCCTTAGCTATCTCGGGTGAGACTGCGCAGTACCTTCTGGGTACTGTGTTGCCTTTTGGTTTACTAGGAGGGATGATAGTTAGAGAATTTTGTTGGAACCTTGAATGACATGAAACCTGGGTCAATAATTCAGATAACCTGAGAAGGGAGTTGATTAAAGCCAACAAATGGTTCTGTTGTCATATTAAGAGGAACAAGATAGGACTGAGTAGATGAGATAGAGTGGACAAGAACCATCAAAGAAGCAATGATCCATTAGAAGGGAATGTGGAGACCTTGGAACCCCACGAGAGAAGAAATTGAGGTTTGGTTGCGAACTAAAGAGATAGAGTTTTCACACAAAGACAATAGAAACCCTAGAATCACACCACGCGGATACCTGGATTTTTTTATGTGTTTACGAATTTACATGAAATATTTTTCTGTGATTTTCCACACCTACTCTAGGTGTGGATCTTAAGGTTAACGGATAACCACCTGACGAACCAGATTCGACAACTAGATTGGAATCTAGTACAGATTCAACAGCTGCAGCAAGTGAACAAAAAATTCACCTGTGCAGTAGAATTTTGGCTTGACAGTGTTGTGGAGGGATTCATCACAGAGTTTTCGGTAGACACAACGAAGTCATACAATGCAGCCGGGCGAGAATTTCTACAAGGACCCAGAGGAAGGTACATTTGATCCCTGTATACTTCTATCAAGATACTGCTATATAACAAAGGTGTAATGACAATGGAATCAGACAGTTAGACTTCCTTGTGCGCATGGGGGAAGGGGGGAAGCACTGACAGAAAGAGGAGGAATGGAAGGAGGGCAGGATAAACAGAAGAAGGAAGAGGAACCCTTGGACATGATCTCTATGGATGATGACCAACTCAAGTGGATATTGGCATCATCAGGAATGAAACGTAGCTAAGAAACCTACCAATATAAGATAAACACCAAGAAGAGAGACATAGCTGAAAGGGAGGGTTTGGCAAGTAATGAGGAAGAGGTAGAGGATCTTTGGGTTGTGGAGCAGATTGAGGAAATCCTGCACGCCACCTACGAGAGGAAAACAAGAGACCCAAGAAGGGAAGGAGAAGACATCCACCCCTTTTGTATCAATGTTAGTGTGGAACCCACAAACCCATGTGCGACCAATACACCACAGAGAACACCACCGTTTAGGCAACCAAAGTTTGGAGGAAGTCTAACAATAAGAAGCACATCTACACAAAGAGTGACAACTGGAGGATCCAGTTCAGGTAATCTTAGTCAAGTATCCACACCACGTAGAGGAGGTAGTACCTTAGTACTCAGAATGGCAGGACACGACCCTACTATCAGATTACCAGAATTTTGAGGAGAAGAAGCGGAAGACCCAGAGAAGAATCTATTCATTTGTGCTAAGATCTAGGAAGCAAAGTAGATCAATGATGAAAACACTAAACTCACGCAGCTAGTGATCACGCTAAGAGACTTGGCACTAGACCGGTACATGATTCTAGACACAAACAATGCTCCCAGGACAACAAGGACAATGGACAACATTAAGAAACTACTAATTAATGAGTTCCAGAAGCCAAGCTCAGAGGATCAATATGTGAACGAGATGATTGAGATAAGACAGAAACCATGAGAGTCGGTATGGGAGATTGATCAGAGATTCAAGCGGTTAAAAGGGAAGTTAAAATACCTTATGACCGAGATGTAAAATCGACACCTATTTGTCAACTCACTACTCCCACACTTAAAATATCCACTATGACAACAGAATTTTTAGACACAAGCAGTGGCTCTGCAGGAATCCTTGCAATTGGAAGAGAATCAATACCAGCATATGAACCTCGCTATCGAAGAACTGAAAGAGGATCTGAAGAACTTAACATTTCAGCTGAACCAGAATAAGAACAAGGAAAAACGAGAAGCCATTTGGGGTACCACATGCTAGACATAAGGACACCACAAAAATGAATGTTCGACATTCGCACAGTATATGGAAATAGGTATGCCAAACCTGTGGCCACAGGGGGGATTGTGGTGTGAAATCTACAAGAAACTAGGTCAAGACCCGTACCATTGCACGATGATGCAGAAATACCAAACAGTCCTAATGAACTCATATTGCACATTTTGCAAGTCAGTTGGCCATGACAACAAATACTATCAAACTATGGAGCTGATGTGGGAAAGAACCCCAGACACATACAGGGTATAGGCAAAAATGATGACTGGGCAAGTAGCACCATAGTTCACTCAAGCCCCAGCACCATACAACACTATGCAACAATAGTATAATAATTCACAACAACCTTACAATAATGCGCAGTCGTAGTACAACCCAACACAGCCCCAGTACAATACCGCGTAGTATAATCAGGGACCACAATATAACGTTCCATGAGGTGATCGCACAACCTATAGAAGAGTAGGACGAGCCAGAGGAGGTTTCGGACATGGAAGAGGACTAGTCACATGTCATAATTTCCAGCAACTAGGACATTCTGCATGGGAATTCCCACTGCCACCATCGGCCTGTATGTATTGTCGCACTTCGAACCATGATACAAAGGAATGTACGACACTACTTGTAAAGATGAAGGAAAAAAGGAACCAAAAAAACCATAATGTTCAGTGGATTTAAGTCGAAGCGAGGGTTGACAGATGGAACATTAACACAATCACTCAAGGAGGAACGAGAACAGGAAACAACGCAGTTCGATAGGACCCAGCGTAGACCCAATGGGTAAAGAAGAACCTTGACCCCAAGAAGCAGTTCGATGTGCAAAAGGAAAAGAGATATTTACAGAAGCCCGACAAGAATTCCAGAAGAAGGACATAGTGTTGGTTGCGCAACAGAAGAAGGAAGCCCCGGAATATGACATGCCACCATCACTGGACCATACCAGTAGAATACAACCTAAGGAACAAGTAAGTACTATCAAAGACTTTTTGCAATCATGCATCAAAATGTTAAGTGATCCTTTATCTATCAAAGTATTGCAAAACATCCTAGAGAAATGTAGCAGCGAGATGGAACATAAGCCATAATTGAAAAATGTCAACCACCTACACACAAGAAGAAGAACAAGTAGAAAATTTAGAATCAATGCTAATATTGGGGATTTCAACATGGGAGATATTATACTAGATCTAGGATCCTAAGTGAATGTACTACTAAAAACTACATGGCAATGCATGGGAGAACCTACACTAAGATACTCAACTGTTCAATTAAAACTAGCAAATCAACATAGAGTCCTACCAATAGGTAGACTGAAAGGAGTAACCGTATATCTAGATGGGGTGCGCACCAAGGCAGACTTTGAAGTGATTGAAATAGTAGACAGTACAACACCTTACCCAACGCTACTTGGTCTGGATTGGGAGTTTGACAACCAGGCCATAATTAACTTGAAAACTAGAAAAATGACATTTGTGGCAGGAGACTATAGGTTTATAGCCCCACTCGACCCATCAGAAGGCGAGAGGTTCGTAGAACCCACTTGCCTAGATCTAGATGAAATCAACCAGTTGTACAAAACAACTGCGCGTGATCTAGACTATATAAACCCAACTGCAGATGGGATACTCAGTTGGCAGAGCATTACTTCATGCACAATAGACTCAGACACTAGGTTAGAAAACTGGCAGAAAAGACTACACGAAGTATCTACAAGAAGGTGTGCAAGAATAAGCCGCACAGTAAGATGTCTTGGTGCAGAAATCAGAGAACCACCTAGTTTTCATGGACTAAATGATTTGGAAACTTTCTTGACACAATACGAAGATGAATTCTTAGAGAACCAGAGACTATTAGCACTAGATTTATCACTAAAGGATACATGCGCAATATGGTGGGGCACGCACAAAGAGACTATCATAGATTGGTACCAATGAAAATGATTACTGCGCATAAGGTTTGACACGAAATAGATATGGAACAACCGAAAAAAATATGATGGACTAGGAAGGTCAACAGAACACTTGGAGGTATGTAAAACACTATGGAAAACGAATCCACCAAAATAATGGCCTCACCACTTCAGTCATACTTTAGAAGGCATACCGGTGAATTGGTATATAGACTAGGAGATGTGAAAAGGATCCAAGACATGGGCGACACTCCAATAGAACTTTATAGTCACTTTCTCATTTGAGCATGAGAACCCCAACATAGAAACAGCCCCGAAATGGATCAAAGATGTCATATTCATTACAGAATTAGAAGTGGAAGTTTTCACAGAGGTATAGCAGTGGAATAAGTAGACAGTCAAGGAACAACTATCATGCTACCAGGTATAGGAAGAAGCACCAGATGAAGATGATCTACGTGATATTTAGATCGAAGAAGTTGAAGGAAAGAGAGAGGTGGAAGGACCACCCTTAGAATCAGAGGTCATCTCTACACCAATCAAGATCAAGAAGGTTAACATAGGGATCACCGAGTAGCCCAAAATGGCCAACATTGGAGATTATTGGGACAAAGAGACACTAGGAAGCATCACAAAATTGTTACGCAAATACAACGACCTTTTTTCCACAACCTTTACAGAGATGAAAGGAATAGCCAGAGAATTAGGAGAAATGAAGATACCATTCAGACCTAATGCGAGACCCATTAAACAATGAACATACAAACTAAACCCCATCTACAAACATAAATTCAAAGATGAGATTGATAGGATGCTTGAGGCTGACATCATCAAATCAGTCGAAGAATCAGAATGGATAAGCTCGATGGTAGTATAGGACAAGAAATAGGGAAGAGGGGTCAGGATATGTTTCGACCTAAGGAAGTTGAATGATGCCTGCTTACATGAACCATTCCTCACACCATTCACATACGAAGTACTCGAGAACATAGGAGGACACGAAGCCTATTCATTCACCGATGGATTCTTGGGATATCATCAGATTAAGATAGCACAAGAGGATAGACATAAGACCACATTTGTGATAGAATGGGGATCTTATCAGTACACAGTCATGCCGTTCAAATTGAAGAATGCACCTGTGATATTCTCCAGAGTGGTCATCGCAGCATTTAAGGAATTCATCCACCAATTTCTCGAAGTCTATCTGGATGATTGAATGGTGTATAGCCTGTTAAAAAACCATGTGGAAGTTTTACGCCTGATGTTAGAACGATGTAGACAGTGCCAGATATCACTGAATATCAAGAAATGCATATTTGGAACACCATTTGGGATACTACTGGGACACATAGTATGAAAATAGGGTTTAGTAATGGACCCGACCAAGATCGCATTCATTTTTAACCTTCCCGCACCAAAAATAGTTTTCCAACTAAGAGCAACGTTAGGAAATATGGGATACTATAAGAAATTCATCAAAGGCTACGCGCAGATTATAGTGCCTATGGAAAAACTGTTAAGGAAGGATACCAAGTACCAATGGAACGATGAGTGCCAACACGGTTTGGATACCTTGAAGGAAAACATGGTCACCGCACCAATGTTGGTATTTCCAAACTGGGAGATGACATTCCATGTACATGTAGATGCATCAAAAATAGCACTTGGAGATATTTTAACACAACCAGGAGCAGGAGACTTGGATCACCTGATAGCGTTCGCAAGAAGGAAATTATCAGACTCGGAACATAATTATAACACGACGGAAAGAGAAGGCTTAGCTATGGTTTACGCACTACAAAAATATAGGCATTACCTATTGGGAAAACACTCTAAGATGTTTATAGATCACTCAGCCCTGAAATACCTAGTTAAAAAGCCAGTGTTGGGGGGGAGAATCTGTCGATGGTTACTGCTATTTCAAGAATTTGAATTCGAGGTAATAGTCAAACCATGGAAACTGAATGCAGGGATTGACCACTTATCAAGGGTCACAAATGGAGAGGAACCAATGAATTTGGAGGACAACTTTCCAGATGCACAACTCTTCTCAGTACAAATTGCTGACAATTACTTCGTAGAAATCATCTAGTACTTGAGCACAAGTACTATGCCATAGGAATATACCACTGCACAGAAAAAGAACCTGGTAGTCCATGCAATTGAATATCAATTGATCGTAAGGAATCTATACAAAATGGGTGCAGATAACATCTTACGATGATACGTACTAGACGATGAATGACCAAGAATTTTAGCAGAAGCTCACGAAGGAATAGTAGGAGGGTATTATGCAGGAAAATCTACCGTGCAAAAGGTACTATGCGCAATATTATGGTGGCCAATGATCCATCGAGACTCGAAAGAATATTGCCAGCAATGCGATGTCTGTCAATGGGTCGACAAACCCAACAGAAGGGACGAGATGCCACTACGACCACAAGTGACACTTCAAGCATTTGACAAATGGGCAATAGACTTTGTGGGACCCATTAACCCACCCGCCATGAGAATAGGGGTGAGATACATTATCACTGCAACGAAATACTTAACGATATGGGTGGAAGCCACACCAGTAAAATATTTCATCACAGAGACAACTGCCCACTTTCTTTTCGAATAGGTAATTACAAGATTTGGGTGCCCAAGATTTCTGATGAGAGACCAAGGAACGCACTTCATCAACAACACCATCTGAGTGATTCTTGAATAATTTGAAGTTCATCACCAATAAAGCACACCGTATCACCCATAGGCTAATGGCATGGTAGAAGCCTTCAAAAAAATTCTAGAGAATGCCCTGACGAAGATATGTAACGTCAACAAGGATGATTGGGATCTCAAGGTACCAAAAGTACTATGGGCATATAGAACCACATGAAAAAAGTTGACAGGTCATACACCATTCAAACTAGTCTATGGTCAAGAAGCAGTGGTACCATTAGAATTTCTAATACCTAGTCTACGTGTAGTAGCTATCACACAAATGACAGAACGAGGCATAGTCCAGGAATGACTAGATCAATTACTGCCAATGGAGGAAGACCGAATCTTGGCAGGATTCCATAAACAAGTACAAAAAGTGAGAGACAAAGAATGGCATGACCACCACATCAAGAGAATGATGTTCAAGGAAGGATATCTAGTATTTCTCTACGACAGTAAAGTGCTGTAACACCCAGGGAAGCTCAGGATGCATTGGCTAGGAACGTAAGAGGTAAAATCTATCATAGACGGAGGATATGTACAGTTGAAAGACCTAGTAGGTGCATACCTCAGAGGAATGATCAACGAGAGTTGGCTGAAGCTATACAAAGATAGTTGACTACCCACCACGCAATATAAGAAAAAAAAAAAAATACAACGACCATATCGGAAATGGAAACAAGCGGGAAAAGGAAATCCAACAAAAGCACACTGACAGGACAACATGAGGCATAATTAAAGTAAGGAAAGGACATATGGGATGTCACACTAAACATGCCAATTGGCAACGACAAATTATCCATAAGGGAAAGTATAAAACTGCCACGGATGTAGTGCACCCACACTTATGGTTCATTAATCACACAAGGCAGGAAGCGTTCTCAACAAGCTTCATGGCTCACCCATACAACACACGAGCACATAAATAGTTAGTCTATTCACAAAAGACGAACAAAGAAAGAGAAATAGTAGCCTGAACGCATAGAGGAAGATCACAGAGCTTATTTGAGCTATTTGAACCAAACAAACGTTCGACAGAGACCAGTATGGCACCACCAAAGATCATAGAACTAGGCCAAACAATCAGATCAACTAGGGTTCAAACTAGGTCACAAGAAACATGGGAAGAAAATGAGCAACAGCCACCGGAGATCACTGATATTGATGAAATCCCATCATCGTAGGATATTCCAGTCAAATCAACATCGATCCAGGAAGATATCCCGCAGCCCCAAGCGAAAACCATGAAAGAGGATACGCCGATAGTAGCGCATGAGATTTAGAATAAAGCAGTAGGAACTCATCAGGAAGGATAGCCAAAATTTTTTGAAGAAGCCATGGAAATAAATGGAAGAACACAAAACCCGGAAGCAGAGCTCCAACCAGAGGTTCCACAAATACCCATCCCAGGATTTTATTTTTTTGATGAGCCGATTAGCGAAATGGGTAAAGCTTGTGAATAATGGATGGCGAAGGAGCAACCAGAAGCTGCTAAAACTACAAACCAACCAACATATCCAAAATATAGGATTCATATACCGATCTTGCCTTCAAAGAGACCAGTTGTAGAGATTTTTCTACCTCTCACACCATAAGGCATACAGGTGGAATCGCAACTATTGGGTCACGTCGGGAAGCTCAAGTTTTTTGACCATGACGTAGCGGGTGAAAGAAAATATCCAGAGCTTGCACCACAAGTTTTTTCAGAGACAATGGTCAAGAACCATTTCAGAAGAACTATCACTAAGCCATGCAAGTGGGTAGCCGGACTGGATAGAACCAGAATCCTACGATTGCTGAAGATACCACACTTTGGCAGAGGCCAATATGCGACGACATGCATCAAACAACTATTAATTGTTACTCATGGAGGGGATGTATAGATGGATAAACTCGTCCCCATAACTATTGAATGCATTATGCAAATTACAGGACTACCCATCCAAGGTATGGATCACGCACTGATACTGGACGATAAGTTCAAGGAAAAAGCATTGGTAGAAGAAATGAAGAATAAATATGGCACCGACAGAGGGATGAGAGGCATTATAATCAAGATAATTAAGGATGTCGTGACACAATTGGGAGAAAAGATCTTAGCATGAAAATTGCTAAGAAAATTCCATAAAGATGAAGTACTGATAGGAGTTATTGTAGTTGCATCTCAATGCGTAGAAGGCACCTTCATGAGCTAGGCACCATACCTGTCAAACTTGTTCCAAATCAAATGTAAATACGTGCAAGAAGAAGGTACAGAGTTTCACTACTCATGGCTTCTTACTCTCATCGCTTTCATGGGATGGAAAGAACCAGACTACGTCATCTTCTGTACCACACCACAGCCAAGAGGAGCGAGATATCGCGTCCTGAAATCCACACCACTACGAAATAATAAGAAGGAAAATGGAATTATATTTGAATATTACCTACAGGAAATGTAGGAAGCAATCAACTAAGAATGGAGGATAACACTAGAGGCTGTCGCACGATTCGGGGGCATCGCCAATTTTTTGGGCTAGACGACAAGTCATGTGGATACAAACAAGACAGGACCCACATAAATAGTGGCTACAGATGCATTATTTCATCACCTATGGAGACATCGAGATGATCATCCACAAGTGGCCGGATGAATGGAAGATCCCAGCCATACCTAGAGAAGTACCGGGATAAAAAATAGAAGGAGGGTCTTCGTAGCTGGAAACACAAGTCCCAGTACCCAAGAAACCAAGAATGAGCCAAATAAAGTCAACTTAGATAGAGGGCGTCCTAGAGTAGCCAGGGACCCAGAAGGAGAGACCAAAAACCACTCAACCAACCAATGAACAAAAAAACCCAGCTAAAGGAGAACAAGAAACCATGACAAACCCCATCACATAGGAAACAGGGGGGACTAAGAGACGAAAGGTATAGGAAACAGGTGCACACAAGAAATCAAAGGCACAACGATCACCGCCAAAATACACAATCACAGAGGACGATGGTGAGATTATTTCCAGAATGGTCCAGGATTGTCTCGCAGAGGAATTTGATCATGCAGCACACCAAAGGGATAAACTATAGAAGGAGTTGGTAGAAATGGGACAACTCCTAAAGAAATTCAGAGAATCCCAGATCACAAGTAGCAGCAGAGGCACAAAGCCATCGAGGGCACAAACCACAAAAATAATGGAGGTAGGATAATGCAACTCAGTTCTTCCGAAACCACATTCCACGGTTTACACAAAACCGAGCATGCTACGACTGGATGAGATTATGGGACAGACACCACTAAAGTATTTGGATCAGATCCAATTGGTCCTAAAACAGATGTCAACAAAGGCCTTATACCAATTGTAGGTTAGCGTCAACCATGAGATACAGTCTCGAGCACATAAAAATGTGGTCAAGCTACAACAAGAAACAAAGAAGAAGGAAACACTGGAAATAGTTTGTGTGCAGGCCAAATCTGAAACATGAAAGGAAAAGGAACACAAGAATGAGTTGGAGCACAGAGTGGAAGACATTTTTGGGAAACTTCCAACTACTACGCAAGGAAGTGAACTCCCAGCGGCAAAAAAGATCGATCAGATTGCGCATGAAATTGATCAATATCAGAAGGAGACTAAACCTCTTCGGGGATAGATTAGACCAACCAATCCACTAGTAGTAAAGGAGTAGAGGAAGCAGGAAGAAACAATGAAAATATAGGAGCTGGAAAAACAGGTCAACACAACAACCGACTTGCTGGATAAAGTAGCGCAACTCTGGAGAAAGTTGGAAGAGGACCCACAGGTCCAACAATGGGACAAGGCTGAGGAAAGGATCAATGCAATGATTCAAGAATTCAAGGCTGAAAAACAATCCCAATCCTAGAATAGGTCAAGGGGACACAAGAATTAAAGAAGTTACAGGAAGAACTTCTCACTGTGCAAACATGAAAACAAGAGCGTTAGGCACAAATAGAACTGTTGCAGGAATGGATAGCAACAATATTGGAACAGGCAAAAGAAGCTAGAACATATTCTGCATGGACTCAGCTGGAATGTGCAGGACTAACCAACAAAGAAGTAGCAGCACAAACAGTCGATATTATCAAGGAGAAAACTACATAGGAACTGACAAAAGTAGCAGAATTGCAGGAGAAGTTCCAGATGATCACCATGGAGATCGAGGAAGCACAATGCAATTAGGTGACTCGAGACGAGTCACATGTCATTGTAGGGGGCTTGTTGGCACCAGGTCAAAGTGGAAAGAAGGACAATCATGGGGAATAAAGCGTGCAGGAAACTGAAGTGACAACTGGAAAAACATCAGCACGCGCAAATGCAATAAAGCGTGCACAATGGGAAGCGATAGTTGGAGGAAGAACAACACACACATGGGAGAAAAACCTAGCATAAGAAGGGTTAGGGTTTTGGTAATATTCTGTAAGTGGCTGAAGAGACCGAAATGTATAAATACAGATACGAAAGTATCATATGGGGGTGTGGTTGTTTTGAGTAGTATTTGTTGTAGTTGTCATTGTTGAGTTTATCTTATGAATATTGTGATTGTTATTGAGTGATTTTTCCAAGTATTGTTGTTGGCGATATGTGATGGGTTTGAATTATATGAACCAATTTTTGTAAGCTGTTGAGCAAGAAAGATATGATGGAAGGTAGATCTGAGGAATAGACCATAGGTTGTAGATCCTGGTGCGATCTAGTTCACCTCACATATATCTTTCTCACTTTTGCAGAGAATTGTAAGCACACTGCGCATGGAGATCAATAACTACTATAATACAAGAGCCAAGAGCCAAATCTTTGTGGACGTAGCCCAGGAGGGGTGAACCACGGTAACTTCTGTGTAATATGTTGAATGTTTGCATGGCTTTAACTTCTTTCAAGCAATAGATTACTATGATTGATGAATAACCAAACGCATTATTACAATCTGTTTATATTTTGAGTCATATGCATGCGATTCTTGGAAACAAGTAGATTACAGTAACAGTTCGCAGAACAGGGACTTAATCAAGAAATCCTTTATCTCCTACTCTGTCCTAAGCTGTAAATACTTGAGTCTTACAGTCAACCATCCTTAGCTATTTCGGGTGATACTGTGCAGTACCTTTCACGCCCTGCGTTTCCTTTTGGTTTACCAGGAGGGCCAATAGTTAGAGACTTTTGTTGGAACCCCAAATGACATGAACCCTAGGTCAATAATTCAGATAACCTGAGAAGGGAGTTGATTAAAGCCAACAGATGTTGATTGGGATAACTGTGTGGATGAAAGGAAAAGCATGAGTGGAGGTGCCTTCTTCTTAGGATATTACCTTGTATCATGGTTGAGAAAAAAGAAAGGTTCCATTTCCTTATCAACTACAGAAGCTAAATACATTGCAATTGCTACATGTTGCACTCAAGTATTGTTGATGATTCAGACAATTGCATACCTATAAGTAAAATGTATTGCACCGATCCTAATTCACTGTGATAATAATAGTGTACTTAGTCTATCAAAGAACCTTGTGTTTCACTCTAAGACCAAGCATATACCCATCAAGTATCACTTCTTGAGGGAACAGGTAACCAACTATGTGGTATCTGTGCATTATATTCCATCCAAAGAACAAATTATCAATATCTTCACTAAACCACTTGCAAACATTCAGTTTGAGTATCTCTGCTAGAAGTTGGGTGTGATCCCATTATCAACCTAAGTGAGTCCATCTTGTCAGGGGGAGTATGTATTGGTTGAATATTTTATCCCTATGAAAATTACCACAACAACTCAAGGGGATCATGCTTTCTTTGACATTGATGTCAAAGGGGGAGAAAATGAGTGGTCCAGACCAGATGCTATAGATGGAGGTTCAAACAGATTAGCGCAGTTGTTCAGGGTTTCCATCAATGCTAAAGGGGTAGATTGATGGAATGTTTACAAGAAGAGTGTGCTTGTCATTGATGGAAAGAACAACATGGCATGGTTACAGGAAAGAAAAACATAGGCAGACAACACAGGCATAGTGAGTCTATCATTTGATGGAAAATAGGTAGGAAGACATCATAAGTCTAGACAGGAGGAGTGCACAGATGGAGGAAATATATTGGGTGTTAGATCTGAGCATGGGGACCGACCGTCATTGTATCCAGGAAAACCTGCATGATCTTTAAAGTGCAACGTGAAGCAGGCTTACAAAATCCCAAAAGCAGGAGGACCGTCCATCTTCGAGCAGGATATGTGGCTACAGATCAACATTTTGCTGATTGAAAGGTCAAAGGAAGGAGGGGCCTAACCTTCCAACTCATGATACGCTAAATTTCAAAAATATCTTAGCCATTGGATCGAGGACTAAACTGGGCCAATAGATCCAGGAGGTAGATCATGACAACCTACGTCAAAAAGGACACATGGTGCAATCATACAAGGACAAGTGTCAAGTTGATTTGGCATCTCAGGCCACTGGAAATCACAAATCTGAGTGACACATGGCAACCACTCGACTCATGACACATCATTGAGTGATGCAAGAATGACGTCACTCCAAGATATTTTCTTCGGGAGTTTTATCTTCATCACTCCCCAAAAGTCTCGAAGGCTGAAGTCCCAGGGTGGAGGATAGCCGTTGGATCAATGTGAAATATCGACCATTAACATGATATGGATCCATTTTGGCATTTCGCAGATTGGGAATTCCAGAGGAAGGATTTGCTAGAACTCACGATATGGAAGGTTGCAACATGATCCTGGTCGTTGGAGCCAAAGGACATGTGGCGAGCCATTGGGATTTCATTGAATCACAAATCAAGAAAGTCAAAGGCAATGTTGAGGGAACTCGTGATATGTGAGGTCATGACATGATCATAGTCGTTGGATCATAGAATTTTTTTGACCATTGATCTAGAGAGAGAATTGGTCATTTGATTGGTGAGTGGTCATAACTCATGGTCACATCGTCGGGAGTTAGAGGGAGGAGCTAGAGCAGCCAAGCTCCACTTCGGGGTTCAAAATATGAGGAGTCAAGGAAACTCACGGGAAAATCCCTTAAAGGAGAAATCATGAAATGCCTTATAGCATAGGGTGTGGTCACCGCTGGTGGTCACATGAGTGGAAGGAGCTAGCATATCTAGGATCCATTGCAGGTACCAGGAATTTAAGAGGAAGGAGTCAAGGAGACTCATGGGAGAAAATCTAAAACATGAAATTACAAAATGACTTCTAAATAGGTTGTGGTCACCACCAGAGACCACATGTGAAAGGAAGGGGTTTAGCTATAAAAGATAGTGCCCACTGTGTAGGTTTTTTTTCTCAGAAAGGGAAAAGGCACCAAGAGCATGAGCACGCAACATATCTCGGGGGGAACTGCTAGAAACCACTGATTGTTTTCTGCATAGAGAATTCGAAGAGGCTTTAGGGTGATCGACAAAGAAGATGAAGAGTCTCGACTACCAGAGAAACCAAGGAATCTCAGGATAACATCCAACGATGATGAAGAGATTAGGTGATGGCTAGGGGAGCCGAAGAACCTTGAGGTAACTATCAGTGGAATGAAGACTCATAATAGAGACAATTGATTGATGGGAAAGTGTTGAAGTCTGTAACTGAAACATAGAGGATAAGCTCAATTGTGATAGAGAGGACAAAGAGTATCGACTACCAGAGAAGCTAAGGAATCTCATCATAAAGCCCACTGATGATGATGAGATTTGGTAACGCCAGAGAAGATGAAGAGTCTCAACTTCTATAGAGGCTAAGGAACCTCAACATAATGGCCATGGATGAAGAGAAGACTCAGCGTAACCACCAGAGGGGACGAAGAGTTAGGTGTATGATCTGGCAGAGGAATTGGAATTATAAATATTTGTAGAACAAAGAAGTGGAGGTTTCTTATGTGGAGAGGAATTACACATGGGGAAATAACATGTTGTGGGAAGGAGCTGAAACACACAGAAGAGGAGTAGAACATATACTGGAAAGAAGACACAGAGCATAAAGAACAACAGATGCAAGGAACATACATTTATATAAGAGACAATGAAAAAAATCCAAGGTGTGCATGAAGAGGGAGAGAAAAAGATCAGAAATCTCAAGGAGATGTGAGCAGAGAGAAACTGATGTAGGAAGAGTAGAGCAGTGTAGAAGAACAATGATAAGACTGGTAATCCATTGATAACTATTATATCACTGTAATAAATTCACAGAAAGAAAAGATTTATATTTCAGGGTGGTAGGGAGGTGCTAGGGAGGATAGGTGTCCTCAGAGTTTCAAGTGGGTTCTTGAACACAAGGAGTTGTAGCTTCCATCTGGTTGTAGCTAGAAAAAATAGGGTGGCAAGGTGGTGCAAGGGAGAACCATTGTTCTCTATTATACATGTTGGTGCCTGTGTGACTGGAAGTTGGTGCTTCCATCCAGTTGGTTCTGGAACACTTAGGGAGTTGGTGCTTCCTTCTAGTAGTGCTAGAGAATCTAGAGAGTTGGTTCTCTCAGCAAGTTGCAGCTTGCAAAATAGAGGTGGAAGCCTCCCAATGAGTTGGAGCTCATAAGTATGATAATGTATAGAATGTAAAGATTACTTATCATATCAAGAAGAAGAGGTGTTTACCTTTTATGGGTTTCCTTAGGAAATATATGTCTTTGTGTGTTTAATGTGTGTGATTGATCCTGAATGATTACTTCCTTGCATTATTGTGATTGTCATTGAGTGCTCTGTAAAGAGTTTAAAATAATCCTAATTGTTTAAGCATAGTAACAACTGATTTACCCCCCCCCCTCCTATCAGTTGATCAATAGGAGGTCCATTAGATGGATGTTAAATCCACCTTCTTGCATGGCGATTTGAAAGAATAAATCTACATGGAACAACCTCCCAACTATGTCCATAATGACTCTAGCCTTTTTTTCGCCTTAAAAAATATCTTTATGGTATTAAGCAATCTCCCTGAGCTTGGTGTGACAAAATGGACATATTTCTTATTGACACCAGATTCTCTAGATGCCATTTTGGTCCTAATGTTTATACCAAGAAAGTAGGAATCCATCTCATAATCCTTTTCCTTTATGTTGATGACCTTATCCTTACTGGTAGTGACTCAAAACTTTTAAACCATGTGAAAACCAACCTTAAGAAGAAATTGGAAATGACAAACTTAGGTCTTTTTCACTATTTCCTTGGTCTCCAAGTTTTTCAAACCAATGAAGGAATTTTTCTTTCCTAGTCTAAGTGTGCTTGTGACCTTCTTTGTCACTTTCACATGGATGATTGTAAACCAATCCCTTCTCCCTTCCAGCCTGGAGTCAAGCTTACTTCCACCTGTACCGTTGATGCCACCTTGTATCGTCAGTTAGTTGGTATCCTCTTATACTTGACTCATACCCGTCCTGATCTTTCCTTTGTTGTTGGTCTTGTTGCCTGGTATATGAA
Source organism: Picea glauca (assembly GCA_000966675.3). Classification (NCBI taxonomy): domain Eukaryota; kingdom Viridiplantae; phylum Streptophyta; class Pinopsida; order Pinales; family Pinaceae; genus Picea; species Picea glauca. The sequence goes on along the minus strand of JZKD02S0792138.1, from coordinate 444,171 downwards.
AACACCCCATGAAATCCATTGGAAAGCATCTAAAAGGATACTTCACTATGTTTGAGGTACATTTCAATTCAGGATATATGACAGTTTAGGGGGGACTCCTTTATTGGTTGGTTTCACTAATTCAGATTGGGCCGAAAAATATGATGATCAGAAGTCTACTACAGGTTATGTTTTCAGCCTTCATTCAGGACCTATCACTTGGGCCAATAAGAAATAATAGGTTGTTTCACTTTCTTTAGCATAAGCAGAGTACCAAGCAGTCATAAATGCAAGTCAAGAAGCTTTGTGGCTTTGACAAATCCTTTCACAGTTTGGATTCGAGCAACAACATATGACCAACCTTTGGTGTGACAATCAAAGTGCCATCAAGCTTTCCAAATACCCAGTTCAACATCAGCATAGCAAGCACATAGAGCTACACATGAACTTCATCAGAAATCTCATTCATGATCAAGTTATTGAAGTTCTCGTTTTCCCTACAGAAGATCAAGTTACAAACATTTTCACAAAGTCTCTTACAGAAGTGAAGCTTTCCAAAGTTTGATCTATGTTAGGAGTTCATGAAGCTGTCATTAAGGGGGGATAGGCTCTAATGCCTCCTTCCTTCTCCTATTGTGTCAACATTGTAAATCCTTCAATCCTATCCCAAGTTGTTCT
>JZKD02S0792138.1:407850-423073 GCA_000966675.3 Picea glauca | reverse complement strand
ATGAGGTGTATAGTTGATGATGTTGGTACATATTGATGAGTCATATTTGATGAGTAGTTGACACATGATTGGTACATACTTGGTACATGGTTGGATGCACTTTTTTATGGTACATACTGATTACAGGTTGTTTGGTACAGGTTGTTGCATGGTTGATGCACTTGTTTATGGTACAGGTTGATTACAGGTTGAGGTACATGTTGATGCATGGTTGATGCATGGTTCATGTTTATTGGTATAGGTTTACAATGATATATGTCACAGTGATAGTGTGACAACGGTTCCATCATTCTACTTCTACTTCAGGGTAGTTGGACAGGGAAAGTACATGTTGTTGTATCCACCCTCCAGTTGTAGCCGAAGAACATAGGTGGTTGTAGCCTCCTTCTGGTTGTAGCCAGAGAATAGGGGAGTTGGATATTCCCTCAGGTTGTAGCCTAAGAAACAAGGGGGTTAGAGCCTCCTTCCAGTTTCAGTTGGAAAACAAAGGAATTTGGTGCTTCCAATGAATGTAATTCTTCAAGACATATAAGAAAAAACATTCTGTGGTTTTCTCCCACTTTGGGTTTCCACGTAAAAAAATGGTGTACTAAGTATGTGTATGATTATTCATTTGTTCATTGCTTATTTATTCTGAAGTTATTGGATGATAATGCTACATTTATATAACACTTGGATTATATGGTTAAAAATGATTGAATTTCTCTATTACTAATTTACCCCCCTTCCTCAGTAATCCAACAATTGTTACCAGAGCAGGTTCCTTCAGAAATTAGTTTAACCACTGAAAGGTAGATCATGGAGAGCAACAACTTGTATAAAAATGGAATACCATAGTTCAATGGATATAAGTATGAATTTTGGAGAATAAGGATGAAAACATATATACAGGCACAAGGATTTGAAATTTGGAAATCAATTGTAGATGGATACACAACACCAACAGTTCCGTCAACAAATGACAAAGTAGTGAAAATCGACCAGAATAATTGAAAAGCCAAAAATGCACTTCTGAATGGTCTTAGTTAAATGGTATTCACCAAAGTTGCACATTGTAAATCCGCTAAAGATATTTGGGACAAACCTCAAAATATTTATGAAGGAGATTCAAAAGTCAAAGGAACAAAGCTTCAAGCTTACACAGGTCAGTTCAAACAACTTAATATGAAGGAAGATGAGAATTTTGCAGCTTACTTTTTATGAGTTGATGAAACAGTAAATGAAATCATAGGATTGGGAGAAGAAATCAAATAATCTATAATTGTTCAAAGAGTACTAAGATCTCTTCCTATGAGATTTGACCCTAAGATATCGACACTAGAAGAAAGATCAGATCTAGAATCAATAAGAATGGATGAATTACATGGAATGTTCATAGCATATGAAATGAGAAATGAACAGGAAAATATAGATATAAAAGAAGTAGTATTCAAAGCATCCAAAAATTCAAAGAAAAAGGGAAGGAAAAAAGAAGAACATAATAGCAGTAGTGGCATCTCGAAAGATGATGAAGAAGTGACCAACTTTGTCAAAAGACTGAACAAGGGAACCGATGGTAGGTATAGAGGTAAGATTCCTTTAATTTGTTTTAATTGTGATGGTATTGGTCATTTTGCTAACAAATGTACTTATAAGAAAAAGAGAAATGATGACGGTTACTCAAAAGGAAAACAAACATATAAAGGCAAAATAATCACAAAGAAATTTTTCAAGAAAAGCTTATGCACCAAAGAAGACATCTCATCATCAGATGAAGATGAAGTCAGTGACAGTGAGATAAAAAGAGTTCTATTCATGGAAGTAGAATAATATGATAAACAAGACTCCGAAGAAGAATATGAAGAAGTCGAAGAAGAATATGAAGAATCCGAAGAAGAAATTGAAGAGGCAGAAGTTGACTACCGAGAGGAATTAATGTCTGCCATAGAAGTTATCAGAAGAAAAAAGAATAAAAACAAGAAACTACAAGAAGAACTAGACAAGAAAGAAGAAACTCAAGAACTAGAACTTATGATCACAAATTTTAAGGTTCAAATTGAAGAAGATAAAATAATTGAAGAAGCACTCAAAGAACAACTAGAAGAAAAAGACAAGATCATTGGAAATTTGGAAGCAGAGTGTTGGCATGTTTTTACAGGAAGAGTGTGCTTTTCATTGATGGAAAGAACAGTAGATAAGATGGTGAATAGGAAATGAATAATCCTAGGAGGAGAAGTGAACAATATGTAGAGATCAAAGCTCGGAAGAAAAAGTGTAAGCTCAGGGTGAGAAGCCTCAACAGTCGTCCAATCAAGAAATTGACCGTGTTGATTGTCTAATATCACATACGTCAGTCATATGAGTGACTGTGGGATTGATGGCCATTTGAGGATCGTGACCATCAGATATGCAAGCCAGATCAACGACAGGGATGAATTGTGGAGAGAGAAAGAATAATTAAACAACTCGCTAGTTCTAATCCCGCAATTGGTCTAGATCGTCAGATCTCATAAGCCCAAATATTGACCATTGTGGTTCATCTAATAAACTATCAGACTAATTCAGATTAAGTAATGACCGCCAGATGCAGAATCTCTAGATCAACGACAATGATAGATTGCAGAGATCGAAAGGAGAATTAAGTATCATGTTATTTCCAATCCCACAATTAGTCAGTACTATAAGATCTTATAGCCTCGAAGATCGATGATTGTGTTTGACTCACCAACAATGAAAAACTTAAAATTGAGGAGTTTTGGTGACGATTTAAATCACTCGCAAGTTGTGGCTCCACAACCATCCTTGATCATTTATTTTCTTCGAGTGTCTTCACGACCATTGGATCACTTTTAAGTGGAAGAACATGATAAGATAGAAGAGTAGCACCGAAGATAGATCGATCCATCGATCTAAGAACATGATTGACGAAAAAAAATTGGTTCACGTCAAAATTTGTGAGGAGGTTTACTGTTCGAGGAATCTCACTTCAAAAGAATTGGCAACTTGAAAGTCAAATTACCCGAAGCCTGAAATCCTAAATGAATAAGGACCATCGGATATGGAGAAAATGTGATGACCATTAGATCAGGGAAAACCACGTCAGCAGAACACGTCTACAAGGACATGTGGCAGAAGAGATGAAGGAGTTGAGGACTGTCGATATGTAGGAGGACACACATCAACATATCATGTACTCTAGTTGGAACACTCTGGGAAAAAGAGAGCAAGGAAAGTTGAGATTTCTGAACCCCGAATACCCGAAGGGATTGTGACTATTGATTCGAGAAGACCACGTGTTGATAGATCATGAATTTTGGGTGGAATAACTATAGACAAAGTGGAGTTTGATAATTGAGACTTCTGAAGCCCAAAAGGAAAAAATGATCTCATCCATTGGTTTGGAGGGCCACACATCATTTGGTTGTTAAGACTTAGGAGGGCATGGATCCGGAGAAGAAGAAGGAAAGATGATAGATCAAATTTTTTGATCGAAGGAATCTATTAGAGACCACGAGATCGACGATCACGCATGATTGTGGGGCCATAAATTGCTTGGAAGTTAATTTTATGAAGGTGGGTCGCAATCAAAACCACGGTTTTGGAGAAAGGACACGTGGAGGCTCAAGGTAATTTGCAGGGTGAAAAGTAGTTTGATATCAAACCACCTTTGGTCATGCCCGCGTTCACATGGTCACATGGTAACATCACCCAAGGTCACATCAATGGAAGATAAGGGAAGAATATAGCATTTATAGGCTCCACATCGGAGGTTACGCATTGAAAAGTAAAAAATCCTCTACGTGTATAATACAACGTCGCTGATCAAACTGAATCTGATCGAAGGGTTGGTGTTTCACTTCGTGGTTTCTTGATAGTTACAATTTAGTTACACTAACTGAATAATTGTTTTGGGGCATTGGAATCATGGCTCTTGAGCATTCTGAGATTCTCGACATGGGCATTGGAGATTTGGAGTGTAATGGATGATGAGAGAAGGAATAAAGGAAACATACCATGACAGAGGTAGGTTTTTGTTTCTTAGTAGAAAAAGTCAAACTGTATGTGATCAAGAAGGCATTAGGAACATGGCATGAAATATGCAGATATGAATAACATAAGATGGATAGAGAAGAAACGGTGAAAATAATAGACTATACGAAAAATTAAGTGCAAGAATATGTGAGAAGTAACACATTGATTCAGACAAAGTAGAGAAGTGTATTCGAACAATTATGAGACTGGTAAGCCATTGATAAATATTGTATCACTGTAATAAATTTCAAAAAGAAAATATTTATATCTCAGGGTGGTAGGGTGGTGCTAGGGGGGATTGCTGTCCTCTGAGTTTCAAGTGGGTGCTTGAACACAAGGAGTTATTTCTTCCATTTGGTTGCATCTAGAAAAACCAGGGTGGTAGGGTGGTGCAAGGGAGAACTATTGTTGTCTGTTGTACAGGTTGGTGCTTGTGTCACTAGAAGTTGGTGTTGAAACACTCAGGGAGTTGGTGCTTCCTTCTAGTGGGTTCTAGAGAAACCAAATATTTGGTGCTCTCAACAAGTTGTAGCTTGTAAAATAGAGGTGGTATCCTCACATTGAGTTGGTGCTCAAAGATAGAGTATGTACAGAACATAAAAAGACTACCTATCATTTGAGGAAGAAGAGGTTTTCTCCCTTTATGGTTTTCCTCAAGAAAATTTGTTTTTGTATACTTTATGTGTGTTATTGATGTTGAATACTCTATTTCTTACTTCCATGAATTATTGTGATTGTCATTGAGTTTTCTGTAATGAGTTTAAAGTGGGCATAATTGTTTAAGAACAGTAAGAACTGATTGACCCCCCCTTTTAGTTGTCTAACAATTGGTACCAGAGAGGGTTCCTTTTATCTAAGGGTATATCCTAGAGCTTAAACATGACTAGCCATGAAGGAAATTCAACCAATAAGCCCCCCCTACTCAATGGAACAAACTTTGCCATCTGGAAAGTTAGGATGAGAACCTACATAATGGATTTAGGTGCTTATGTCTGGGATGTGGCAGAGACCGTTTATGTGAAGCCAGTTGTACTCGCTTCTAAGGATGACAAGCTAGAATTCAGCTTCAACACTAAGGCTATGAATGTTATTCTGAGTGGGCTTGAAGAAGAAGAATTTGTAAAAGTTATGCACTTAGAATATTCCAAAGAAATGTGGGACAAACACATTAGCAATTATGAAGGTATTAAGAAGGTAATGGGTGCCAAAATGAAAACCTACATATTATAGTTTGAACAGCTAAATATGAAAGAGGATAAAACTGATGGGAATTACTTTCTGAGAGTTGAAGAACTAGTAAATGCAATGAAAAGATTTGGTGAAAAAATTGAGGAAGCCTCTTTAGTTGAGACAATTTCGATATCTTTGCTAGATAGGTTCAACCCAAAGGTCTATTCTATAGAAGAACTTAATGATCTAAAAGTTCTGCCTATTGACCAACTCCTAGGAAATCTGACTGCTTATGAAATGAGGATAGGTAAAGATAATGTTGGATTACTAAGAGGGGGGGTGAATCAATAATAATGTAATTATAATATTTTTTCTTCAAATAATCCAAGTGTTATATCAATGTAGAATTATTATCCAATAATGAGAAATAAGAAATGAACAATCACACACATACACAGTACACCGGTTTTTTACGTGGAAACCCAAATCGAGAGAAAACCAAGGAATAATTTTTCTTATATGTCTTGAAGAATTACATTCATTGGAAGCACCAACTTCCTTTGTTTTCCAGCTGCAAGTGGAAGGAGGCTCCAACCCCCTAGTTTCTCAGGCTACCACTTGAGGGAAGATCCAACTCCCCAATTCTCTGGCTACAACCAGAAGGAGTCTACAACCCCCTATGTTCTCTGGCTACAACAACCTGCCCTTGCCTCATCCAACCCCTTTGAAGTAGAAGTAAAATGATGGATCCACTGTCACATTATCACTGTGAGATATACCATTGTAAACCTGTACCAATAAACCTAAACCATGCATCAACCCATACCTCCACCTGTAATCAACCTGTACCATAAACAAGTGCATCAACCATGCACCAACCCATACCATAAAAAAGTGCATCAACCATGCACCAACCTATACCAAACAATCTGTAATCAACCTGTACCACAAACAAGTGCAAAAAACCATGCACCAAGTATGTACCAATCATTTTTCAACTACTCATCAACTATGAATCATCAATATGTACCAACATCATCAACTATACACCTCATGTATGTGCCAACTCATCAACTACTTGTCTCAAACATGTACCCAACTTGTACCTCAACACAAATACCTCATCAATTTCATCATCCAAATATGATTTATAACTCTATAATAGACTTGGTGTATATGATCACATACCTGCAAACCTTCCTTAACTTTGAACAACAAGAGACTAGCATTTACATCAAATTTTTCTTTAGTCTCGCATGACTAGTTTTGGATTAGTCAACCACCCTAACTTGAAATAATCATAACTTTGTACCTGTAATGAATAAAGATATGAAACCGATACACCATGTTCTTATGTGTTTTTTATGCAATTCCTCCAGGTTTCACTACTTGGAACCTCTCAGAAAATAGTTATAGAAAAAGACATACCTTGTTGAATTATGGCTTATTCTAGAGAGTGACATTGTAGAGCGTGCACCACACAGAATATTTGTTGAATCGATATGAAAATGTTACACAGAATAATACAGACTGTAATATAACAAACACATTTTTTCTTACTGAATTTGGATCTGTTATGAAGAAGTTATGGAATTTTTACCTGAAACACCTATTTTTGACTAGTTTCAGGACTAGCCATAAACCCTATTTTCCGTAGAGTGTAACTCAAAAAATACAACGACCCACAATATGGTTTTTTTACCATATATACTTGGATATGTTTCCTCAATGGAATATAAATTTCATGGTCTGAATCATTCTAGAAAAAAACATTATTGGAAAAATGGTGAGATGACCTGTAAATAACATACCTTAGAAAGCATCATCAAATGAATTTATCATTCCTTGAATTCTGGCCTTCTTTTCTTCACTTCCCTTAGAAATTTGACTTAGATATCCTTTGTTTAGCTAAACAACCTATAGGTATTTAGTATGCTAAAGTGTTTCTAAAATGAGAGAACCTTGCCTCTTATTTATACTCTCCAAGTAACTTCCTTAAAAACATCTTCTAGGTCACTTTGCCCACTTTCCTTATTTTAGGCTTAACCCACTTATAATTTCTCCATTAAATTTATTATTTAAATAATTTATTCTGTATTCACTTTGAATTATAGTACACTCATCAATTCACTTTATTATTTACCTTCTAAAATCTCTTAAACCACTTTGACTACTTTGACCTTTTTTGGCTTCTAGATGACATAAGAGCATCCTCCAACTTCATAAGGCCATAATTCTCAAACCATGAGGAGTTATGTGACATTACACATACCACCAGAAATGGAATGAAATGTACCATCCATACAGAATAGTATTACCTAAAAATATATAAAAAATCATACCATTATCCATCAAACAAACTTGGGTACATTACCCAAACCTGGGTTCTCCAACTTCTCATGGCCATAACTCTCTAACAGTTAGGATTTATATGACATTACACATACCACCGGAAATGGCATGACAAGAAATATCCATCTAGGATAGTTTCAATGAAAAATTCACTGACCTTCATCTCATTATTCCACAAATAATAATGGGTTCTCTAACCATACTTCTATGATAACTCAATCCGCAAAGCATCTTCCCGTGGGATATTTCACCATAAGGGGACAACTTTGGAGTTCATCCATTTACACTTATTATCAACCATGAAGATAAAATAACAAGTCATCTTTACATCAAACAATCTTGGGTCCATTACCCAACCTTTGTGCTACAGGGCTTTCTTCAAGGGTTGACATCAATGACAACCAACCTTAATCAACAATCTCCCCCTTTGGCATTGATGGCAATACTTTGATGCAATATTGAAATCATATCACTCATGCTCCCCCATGAAACATGCCTCTATCCTTTGCATCTGATAAATCTGCTCCCCCTGGAACCATTCCTCTGTCCTCTGCATCTGATAAATCTCTTACTCTTTGTCATCAATGGCAAAGGTATCTTTCCATGCTACCCCTGACTGAATTGTCTTCTTATGGTTCTTCCTCATGTACATCTAATACATATAAGATAATTATTCAAAAGCATTCATTTTGGAGTAGAAATAACTTCAAGTCTTTGGCCAAGATACTCAAAGGCTTCCCATGGAATTGGTTTTGTAAAGATGTCTACCACTTTTTATTTTGTGCCCACATACTCAACTCTGATGTTCTTTTCTGCAACCTATTCCCATAAAAAGTGATACTTGATTGGAATGTGCATCACCGTATTCTTTGAGATACTGATGGTGCTTGTATTATCACAATAGATTGGAATGGGCTCATCATACTCAACTTGTATATCTTTCAAAGTTTGTTTCATCCAAAGAACCTGTGTACAACATGATGTTGCTGCAATGTACTTTGCCTCGGCTGTAGATAAGGATATTGATGATTGTTTCTTACTTAGCCATGATACTAAACACTCACCCAAGTAGAATGCTTCTCCACTAGTGCTTTGTCAGTCATCAATACAACCTGTCCAATCTGCATCTGTGTAGGCAATAAGTGATAGATCCTTTACTTTTGGATAACATAATCCAAAATATTTTGTTCCTTTGAGATATCTAAAAATCCTCTTCACTTATAATACATGTGATTCCTTTGGTGTTGCTTGAAATTGTGCCACTTGTCCAACTGCTTGCATTACATATAGTTTGGATGTTGTCACATATAGTAGGCTGCCAATCATTGACCTGTATTTCCTCTGATCTATAGACTTCAAATCATCATCTTTTCTCAACTTTCAACTGATTTGCATGGGAGTGATAATTCGTTTGCAATATTCCATACCGAACCTTTTTAGAATTTCTCTGATATAATTGCTTTGAGAAATAAAAATTCCTTGGTTGCTTTGGCATATCTTAAGTCCCAGAAAGAAGGATAGTTCTCCAAGTAACGACACATCAAATTCATTCTTCATATCTTTTGCAAATTTCTGGCTTAACCTGTCATCATAACTACCAAAAATAATATCATCAACATAAAATTCAATTAATAAAATATTACCTTGACTTACCTTGATGTAGAGGTTGTTGTCTATACTTCCTTTTCTGAACCCTTACTGCTGGAGATACTTATCCAATCTAGAGTACCATGCTCTAGGAGCCTGTTTTAGACCATACAAGGCCTTCTTTAATTTACACACATAATCTATGTTTTATGACAACTGAACTCCTTTTGGTTGTTCATTGTAGACTTCTTATTCAAGTTCCCCATTTAGAAAAGTTGATTTTACGTCCATTTGATACATTTTAATATTTTTGGAGCATGCATAAGCTAAAAGCAAACAGATTTCTTCCATTCTGGAAACTGAGGCAAATGTCTCTTCAAAGGCGATTCCTTCAACTTGTACATATCCTTTACATACCAATATGGCTTTGTTCCTTGTAACCTGTCCATCTTCATTCAATTTATTCCTGAAGACCCACTTTGTGCCGATCACATTCTTATTCTTTGGTCTTGGAACCAGTTCCCAAGTGTCATTTTTCTCTATTTGATCCAATTCTTCATCCATGGCCTTATTCCAAGATTCATCCTTACTGGATTCTTCAAAACAATTTGGTTCAATTGTAGATAAGAATACTAGGTGTGTTTGTTCTGGTGAATGGATTCTTCTTCTAGTCTCAACTCCTGCATATTTGTTTCTGATAATCTGATCTGAAGGATGATTCTTCTGTACTTGCTTACTGGGTGTCTTTGGAGACACTTGTTGAACTTGCTCTTCTACTTCTATCGGATTATCTTCATCTTCCTCTTCTGCTTCTTCTTCTAAGGGCCATTTCATTGATTCATTTTCTTCCTTTGATTCTGGTTTGCCTGTTTCATCAATTGTTATGTTGATTCTTTCCACAACTTTGTTCAATCTTAGATTGTAACACTTGTATTCTTTCCTTGTACTTGAGTAAACAACAAGTACTCCTTTGTCCACATGAGAGTCAAACTTTCCCATTCCACCATCTTCTCTTTTGATATAGCATTTTCTTCCAAAAACTCTGAAGTGATTTACATTTGTTGGTCTTACTTTCCATAGTTCATAAGTAGTTTTGTCACTGTTGTTTCTGAGCATTACTCTATTTTGAATGTGAACTGCTTTATGCACTTCCTGTGTCCAAAAAATATCTGCCAATTTCAAATACATTAACATTGTTCGAGTCATTTCTTGTACTATCCTGTTCTTTCTTTCAACAACTCCATTTTGTTGAAGTGTCCTAGCAATGAAGAATTGACTTTTTATTCCATGATTGCTACAATAGTCCATAAATTCCTTTTTGGTGAACTCTCCTCCATTATCAGATCTCAAGCATTTGATTTTTAAATCCATTTGATTTTCAACCATTTCCTTGTAGATATTGAAGTTTTCAAAATCTTCTGACTTATTCTTGAGAAAGAAAAATACATTCATTCTTGTATAATCATCAACTAATAACATGAATTATTTCTCACCTTTTAAGCCCTTTGTTTTAGTTGTTCCAACTAGATCAGTATGCACAATTTCCAGTGGTCTTGTTGTTGAATATTCCTTTGATTTAAACCTGGTCTTTGTTTTCTTTCCTTGTTGACAATGCTTTCATAAAGTGTTGGTTGGTTTCGTGATCTGGGGCATTTCTCTAACTGCTTCTCTTTTGTTGACTTTGACAAGGTTATCAAAATGCATGTGCCCCATTCTTCTATGCCATATCCAACTTTCATCTTCCTTTCCTAGACAACACTTTTCATTTCCAGTTTCACTTAACACATATATGGTGCTTGAAGTTCTTGCAGCTGTAGCGACCAATTTCCATGAACCTTATTTTATTATCTCACACTTTTTTGAATCAAAAGTAACTTTATGACCTTGGTCACACATTTAACTCAAACTTATAATATTATGTTTCATATCTTCTACTAGTAGAACATTTTCTTCCTTTTCATTCTTGTTCCCAATTCGGACAGTGCCTTTTCCAATGATTTTGGCTGAATCATCATTTCTGAAGGAGATTGATCCATATCTTTCCTTTCGTAATGTATGAAACTTGTCTCTATCACTTGTCATGTGTTTTGAACATCCACTGTCAACATGTTTCTTCTACTTAGATGTTAGAGAAATTGTGCATTCTTTATTTCTACACTAATATTGCTTTCCTATCCATTTCATTTTCTGAGGTTCTTGTCTGTGACTATTGTTATTATGTAGAGGTTCTTTAAGAAGGAATGTCATTGTGAAATCTTTGGCCACGTGTGCAAAATTTTCACATTTGTAACATTCCACTTCAGTGCTCAAAGATTCAAACCTATTGTAACTTCTTCTTTGTGTTTCACTAGGTCTTCTTGAATAACCTCTTTGTGTATGACTCTCAAAGTTGTTATTGTTTCTATTGTTAACTCTACAATTCACAACTTTATGTCCAAAATTATTACATGCATAACATAAACCAAAAAATATAGTTTGATACCCGGGAGTTGAATATCTTCTGAAAGGAGGTTCTCTTATGAATTCTTCTTCTTCTTCTTGAGGCCTATCTGTCTATTGTTGATTCTGAAATATGAATCTTCTTGGTGGAGGAGTGTCCCTATAATCTTCCTTGTATATATTCCTATTCCCTTTGATTGTTTCTCCATAACTTTTTGGATATGTTTCTAGCTCTGTTGTTTTGGAGCTTGATCCCTTTTCTGTCTGATTTTATCCAAGTCCTGACTTGTAAAGATGAAATTTTTGATTAATGATAATGTCATCCGAAACTTTTGAACTATTCTGCATATTTTTCTTTTGAATATCCTTTCTTAGTCCGATAATGTATGCTTCCAAGTTTCCAATGATCTTGTCCTTTTCTTCTAGATTTTCTTTGAGTGCTTCATCAATTATTTTATCTTCTTCTATTTGAACCTTCAATTTTGTGATCATTTGTTATAGTTCTCGAGTATCCTTTTTCTTGTCTAGTTTTGCTTGTAGTTTCTTTCTTTTCTTGTTTTCTCTTCTGATAACTTCTATGGCACACATTAATTATTCTCGATAGTCAACTTCTGCTTCTTCAATTTCTTCTTTGACTTATTCATATTCTTCTTCGGATTCTTCATATTATTCTTCAAAGTCTTATTTTTTAGAGTCTTTTACTTCCATGAATATAAATCTTCTTGTCTCACTGTCACTGACTTCATCTTCATCTGATGATGAGATGTCTTCTTTGGTGCATAGTCTTTTCTTGAAAACTTTCTTTTTAGTTCTTTTTCCTTTATATGTGTGTTTTCCTTATGAGTAACCTTCATCATTTACCTTTTTATTATGAGGACATTTGTTAGAAAAATGACCAATACCATCACAATTAAAACAAATTAAATGAAACTTACCTCTATACCTACCATCGGTTCCCTTGTTCAGTCTTTTGACGAAGTTGGCCACTTCTTCATCATCTTACGATATGTCACTGTTGTTGCTATATTATTCTTGTTCCTTTTTCTTTTTCTTTGATCTTTTGGATGCTTTGAAGGTTGCTTATTTTACATCAGGATTTTCTTGTTCAGTTTTCATTTCATATGTTGTGAAGATTCCATGCAGTTCATCCATGCTTATTGAGTTTATATCCGATCTTTATTCTAGTGCTAATATCTTAGGGTTAAATATCATAGGAAGAGATCTTAGTACCTTTTGAACAATTACAGATTCTTCGATTTCTTCTCCCAATCCTATGATTGCATTCATTGTTTCATCGAATCGTAAGAAGTAGGCTGTAATATTCTCATCTTCCTTCATTTTTAGTTGTTTGAACTAACCTCTATAAGTTTGAATCTTTTTTTCTTTGAATTTTGTATCTCCTTCATAAATATTTCAAATCTTGTCCCAAATCTCTTTAGCGGATTTACAATGTGAAAATTTGGTGAATACCGTATCACTGAGACCATTCAAAAGTGAATTTTTGGCTTTGGAATTCTTCTCACCGAGTTTCACTGCTTTGTCATTTGTTGGTGGAGCTGTTGGTGCTGTGTATCCCTCTACAATTGATTGCAAAGTTGAAATCCGTGTGCCTGTATATATGTCTTCATCCTTATGCTCCAAAAAGCATACTTATGTCCATCAAACTATGGTATTCCATTTTTATACAAGTTGGTACTCTCAATGATCTACCTTTCAGTGGTCAAACTGATTTCTGAAGGAATCTACTCTGATACCAATTGTTGGATTATTAAGAGGGGGGTGAATCAGTAATAGCATAATTATAATATTTTTCCTTCAAATAATACAAGTGTTATATAAATGTAGAATTAGTATCCAATAATGAGAAATAAGAAATGAACAATCACACACATACACAGTACACTAGTGTTTTATGTGGAGACCCAAATCGGGAGAAAACCACAAAATGTTTTTTCTTATATGTATTGAAGAATTACATTCATTGGAAGCACCAACTTCCTTTGTTTTCTAGTTGCAACTGGAAGGAGGCTCCAACCCCCTAGTTTCTTAGGCTACAACCTTAGGGAAGCTCAAAATCCCCAATTCTCCAGCTACAAACAAAAGGAGGCTACAACCCCCTATGTTCTCCAACTACAATCAGAAGCTGGCTACAACCACCTATCCTTGCTATCACTATGAGATATACCACTGTAAACTTGTATCAATAAACCTAAACCATGCATCAACCATGCATCAAACTGTACCTGAACCTATAATAAACTTGTACCGTAAACAAGTGCATCAACCATGCACCAACCTATACCATAAACAAGTGCATCAACCATGCACCAACCTATACCATAAACAAGTGCATCAACCATGCACCAACCTATACCATAAACAAGTGCACCAACCTATACCAAACAATCTGTAATCAACCCGTATGATAAACAAGTGAAACCAACCATGTACCAAGTATGTACCAATCATGTGTCAACTACTCATCAACTATGACTCATCAATATCTACCAACATCAACAACTATACACCTCATGTATGTGCCAACTCATCAACTACTTGTGTCAACCATGTACCCAACTTCTACCTCAACCAAAATCCCTCATCAATTTCATCATCCAAATATGATTTATAACTCTATAATAGACCTGGTGTATATGATCACATACCTGCAAACCTTCCTTAACTTTAAACAACAAGAGAATAGAATTTACATCAAACTTTTCTTTAGTCTCACATGACTAGTTTTGGATTAGTCAACAACCCTAAATTGAATTAATCATAACTTTGTACCTGTAATGAATAAAGATCTGAAAATGATACACAATGTTCTGTTGTGTGTTTTATGCAATTCCTCTAGGAGTCCCTACTTGGAACCTCTCATAAAAGTAGTTATAGAAAAAATGGCATACCTACAATGTTCTTTTGTGTGTTTTGTGCAATTCATCCAGGAGTCCCTACTTGGAACCTCTCATAAAATTAGTTATAGAAAAAATGGCATACCTTGCTGATATTTGGCTTATTCTAGAGAGAGACCTTGTAGAGCATGACCCACAAATAATATTTGTTGAATCAATTTGAAAGTGTTACACAACATACTAAAGACTATACTCTAACCAACACATTTTTTCTTACCGAATTTGTATCTTTTATGAAGAATTTATGAAGTTTTTACCCGAAACACGCGTTTTTGACTAGTTTCAGGACTAGCCACAAACCCTATTTACCACGGAGTGTAACTCCCAAAAATTAACGACCAACAATCTGAATTTTTTACCATAGATACTTGGATATGTTTCCTTAATGTTATATCAATTTCACGGTCTGAATCATTCTAAGAAAAAAATTTATTGCGAAAAATGGTGAGATGACCTGTAAATAACATACCTTATAAAGCATCATCAAAAGAATTTATCCTTCCTTGAATTTTGACCTTCTTTTCTTCACCTTCCCTCAGAAATCCGGCTTAGATATCATTTTTTTACCTCAGACACCTATAGGTATTCAATATTCTCAAGTGTGTATAAAATGAGAGAGCCTTACCTCTTATTAATACTCTCCAAGTAGCTTCCTTAAAAACATCTTCTAGGTCACATTGCCCACTTTCCTTATTTTAGGGTTAACCCACTTCTAATTTCTCCATTAAATTTATTATTTAAATAATTTA
>JZKD02S0792138.1:385260-407800 GCA_000966675.3 Picea glauca | reverse complement strand
TCTAAAATCTCTTAAACCACTTTGACTACTTTGACCTTTTGGGGCTTCTAGATGACATAAGAGGGTCCTCCAACTTCATAAGGCCATAACTCTCAAACCATGAGGAGTTATGTGATGTTACACATACCATCAGAAATGGAATGACATGTACCATCCATATATAATAGTATTACATGCAAATATATCAAAACTCATACCATTATCCATCAAACAAACTTGGGTCCATTACCCAAACCTGGGTTCTCCAACTTCTCATGGTCATAACTCTCTAACCGTGAGAAGTTATGTGACGTTCCGCATACCACCAAAAATGGAATGACAAACACTATCCATATAGGATAGTTTCAATGACATATTCACTGACCTTAATCTCATTATTCCACAAATAATCATGGGTTCTCTAACCATACTTCTAGGATAACTCAATCCTCAAAGCGTCTTCCCGTGAGGGATTTAACCATAAGGGGACCACTTTGGAGTTCATTCATTTGTACTTATTATCAACCATGACAAGACAATAACGAGTCATATTTACATCAAATAATCTTGGGTCCATTACCCAACCTTTATGCTATGGGTCTTTCTTCAAGGGTTGACATCAATGACAACCAACCTTAATCAATAGATAAACCCACCTCTAGAGAAGCATCATTTAAAGCAGATAAGAATGAGGATTCTGAGCCTGATGAAATTGAAGAAACATTTGTGAGAAGACTAAAGAAAGGATTAGGCAAGTACCAAGGCAAGTTTCCCTTCAAATGTTTTAACTGTGGAAATATAGGTCACTTTTCATGTAAGTGTCCACACAAGAAGAAGGACTAGAACGCTGAAGGTGAAGAGAAGTACAAATCTAAGAGATTTGGTAAAAAGAAAAATTTATGTGTAAACAATGATGACTCCTCAAAAGACATAGATAGTGATTATTCTTGTGAAGATAATTTTAATGACTTTATGCTTATGGACAAAGAGGATTATGATAATAAAAGCATAGGAAGTGATGTTAATGATGAAGAACTTGTGGTTGACTTGGAAGGAGAACTGATCAGTGCCCTATAATAAATTGCTAGACTTAGATTTAAGAAGAAAAAAAAAAAACGATTGTTAATACAGTTCAAGAAACACAGTAAAAAACCTGATGAGGACTTTGCCTTGCTAAAAGTGGAAATAGAAGAGGCAAAGAAAATAGAGTACATTCTAAAACAACAGTTATCGGAGAAGAAGGAAATATGTGAAGCCCTAGAAGAAGAGGTAGTAAAAAATAGAAAAGAGATGGAGAAGTTCAAAGAATTGTATCTCCAAAATATTCCAATCATTAAAGCCTCAACAGAACTAAATGACATTCTGAGAAAACAAAGATATCATTTGTTCAAGACTGGTTTAGGCTATGTAAGTGGTTCAAGAAACAAACAACCTGAAAGCAAAGAGCTAGTAAATATGATCAAGTTCCAAGTATGCAAACAATCAGACCATGTGAGTACTTTGCCACCAAAAGATAATAACGACAAGATGATCCCTGATAAAAAACAACGATATCAAAAGATGGAGCAACAAATTCCAAGAAGAAGGCCAACCTTCAGGTACCAATTTTTCTTCCATGGTTACTATTTTTATTGCTCTAATTTTGGTCATAAGATTACAAATTGTCAAATTAAGTTTAGAGACATGCAATTGAGGAGATCAAGAAGTAAACAATCTTTGCAACATAGAACTAAACAACCAATGAGTAGACAGAGTTGCACTAATCACTTTGACCTATTGAACAAAGAGCTCGAATGCTATAACTTTCATAACTTTGGCCACAAAGTTGCAAATGGCCATATGAATAATTACAAAGCAGATCCAAGGATAAAACCCCTAGTTAGAAATGCCAGCACATGGAAAAATAAAGATTGTGAAAAATGTGGTCTAGTACTTTCATCTCAAAAAAAAAAAGACCCCTGGTATATATAAAGTGGATGTTCCAAGCACATGACTGGAGATAAGGATAATTTTATGTCTATAAGTAAAAGCAAAACAAGAAATGTGACCTTTGGAAATGATGAACCAGGTTAAATCAAGGGTAAAGGGATGGTGAGTTTGAGTAATGGTAAAGGAAAATCCCAGGATGTTCTTCTTGTAGATGGGCTGAAACATAATTTTCTCAGTGTATGTCAAATGTGTGATAGAGGATGTGAAGTGGTGTTCACTTCCAAAGATTGTAAGATAAAGTCTGTAAACTCGCGACACGTGGTGGCTAAAGGCATAAGGACAGATAATAATGTATATGTGCTAAAAGAAGATAGAGAAGAGTGTCATCTAAGAAAACATGATGAAAGTTGGTTATGGCATAATAGACTTGGAAATCTAAACTTTGACCACTTAATCAAGCTCAAAAATATTGAGGCAGTAAAATATCTTCCAAGAATATCAAAGCCACAAGATTCTGTTTGTAAACCCTGCCAAGTAGGAAAGCTAACGTTGACACAATTTAAATCCAAGAGCTCTACTTCAATAGAGAAACCACTCCTATTAGTTCATATGGATTTATGTGGACCATCAAGACATGAAGGCATAGGGAAGGAAAATTACTTCATACTGATCATTGATGATTGCTCCAGACTCACTTGGGTTTCTTTTCTCAAAGAAAAAGCTGAAGCATTTGAGAAATTTAAAACATTTAAGGATTTAACTCAGAATCAAACAGGAAACACGATAAAGGCAGTAAGATCGGACAAAGGAGGAGAATTAATGTCAAGTGATTTCAAGGAATTCTGTGATAAAAATGGGATCAAGAGATAATACACAACCCAAGAACTCCACAACAAAATGGAGTAGTTGAGAGGAAAAACAGAACAGTTCAGCAAATGGCTAGGTCAATGATGAATGAGAAGAACATTGGTCAAACCTACTGGGTAGAAGCAATACACACAACAATCCATATTCTTAACAAAGCCCAACTCAAACCACACAATGACAAGACACCTTATGAATTGTGGTATGAGAGACCTGCTCCAATCAAGCACTTCAAAGTATTTGGGATTAAGTGCTACATAAAGAATAATAATGAAAACCTTGGCAAGTATGATGACAGGGATGATGAAGGAATATTCTTAGGATATTCTACCAATAATAAAGGATATAGATGCTTTAATAAAATATTGTATAAATTAGTTGATTGCATTGATTTGAAGGTTGATGAAGGAGTCCCAGTAGGAGAGGTGAGAAATATTGAGTCTGCTATAGAGGACATAGCTGAAGCTGAAGATAAACAGGTCCAAGAATAAAAAAAACAATACTCTGAGCTAGATTAAGATACAAATACTCAGGCGGACTCAAATCAACAGACAACATCAAATCCTTCCTCCAAAATTACTCGAAAGAATCATCCTGCAAGTCAGATAATTGGTGAGAAAGACAAAGGTGTACAAACCAGGAGAAGGATAATCAAAGACATCAAGAAATCAGATACAACCTTCATATCCATGGTGGAACCCAAGAAATTTAATGAAGCCAGTAAAGATGTAAATTGGTTAAAGTCAATGAATGAAGAACTGAATCAGATTGAGAAGACCAATACTTGGGAGCTTGTTCCTAGACCTCCAGATGAGAATGTAATTGGATCCAAATGGGTGTTTAAGAATAAAATGAATGAACAAGGACAAATTGTTAATAATAAATCTAGATTGGTCTGTAAGAGGTATGCACAAGTTGAAGGACAAGATTTTGATGAAACCTTTGCACCAGTGGCAAGATTGGAAGCCATCAGAATATTTCTTGCCTATGAATGTCATAATAACTTTAAAGTATGTTGGTCCTTGACCAAGTTTTGGGAGATTCTTGGTCATGTTGACCTATTTTGGGACTTTGACAGCCTGTCAAAGGAGGAGCGCAAGACGAAGTGGAGATCATGGGATCTTGACCCCTTTTTGGGTCCTTTTTGGGATGTGGGAATATGTAATGGGAATGGGACATCAACCCATGGTTTTACCATGTTTAGGCATATTTTGTATAGATAAATAGACACATAGGCTAGATAGAAAGATAAGAGTGCATATATGTGATGTGAATGTATGATAAGTGCAAGTAGAGTCTCTAAGTGCTTTGTTCCTACTGTGAGAGACTTGTAGAGCTAAGTGCAGGTCCTTGTAGCATATTGTGGAAGGCTTAGTGTTGTAACACACGGAAGAAATATGTAAAAAATTGTGAAGATCTTTTGTCCTATGCGGAGTAAGGGTTTTGAGGCTCTGTTCTTGTAATCGATTGACTGAAGACAATAAAGAAGAAGAGTTGCTGGACGTAGCCCTAGGGTGGGGGTGAACCATGTAAACACTGTGTTAAGTTTCTTTGTGCTTTGTCTTGATGTGTTTACATGTTATTTGCTAAGTGATTTGATGTATTTATATAGATCTACTTATGCTTTGTGCTTATTATATGCGAGAATGTTAGATCTGATCTATATGGCTATGCTTAGTGCTTGATCTAATCGATCTCATCTATTTACCTATGCTAAGTGATTAAATACATTAGATTAGTGTGAATGTTGCGAAGCTCTATTTTATCAGTGAAGTGGATATTGATTTCATATTGAGGAAATGACGGTATTAAGTGATTTATTAAGTATTATAATCACAGATCTATGTCCCAGCTAAGGTTGCAAACACCTGAGTCTTGCAACCACCCCTGCCTCTACCTCAGGTGAGACTTCATCTACTTCACAAGTGTTGCCAAAAGGGTCGATATTTAGGGCTTTGTTGGTGCATTGAACCCTGGGTCTACCCCTCTGCCAACAAATGCTTTCATTTCCGGGACTGAAACTATGATTTCTAGGAACTGAGAAAGAAGAATCTTTGTGCAAAGATTCGACCTGAGATTTTGAAATCTCTGTGTGTAGATCTATGCCCTAGTACATAGTATCCTACTTGATTTATAAAGCTTTGTGCTAAAGAAAGATGTCGATATGAAGAAAGGAGGTTGGATCTGAAGGAAATAAGCAAGATCTAAAATCTTTGTTCTCTAAGAAAGGAAAAACTGAGGATTTCTGATTAAAAGAGGTAAGATCTGCAAGCTCTGTGCTCTGATAAAAGGTAAGAATAGTTAAAAATTTTAGATCTAGAAGCTTTGTTCTTTGTAGAAGTAAGATAAATGGAAAATTTTGTTTCTAAAGTATGGATCTAGGTATGTTTGATAGGTTATGTCCTAGCTTGAAACTAGGGAACTAATAGATGAAAGAAGGCTTGATATGATTAGATCTGATAAGAATAGTGAAAGATATGTTATACCTATGCATGGAAAGAATGTTTGGACTAACAAATGGATGCAGGATCCTAGAAAGAATTTTTTGCAGGTTAGCTACCATGATCCTAGTGCACAGTATAGACGAAGTTGGGGATCATTTATAAGAAAGAGAGGTTTAACCCTTTGTTATAGTTGTAGAAGACTATGACATCTTGCTAAGGAATGCCCTGAGAAAATACCTGTTTATCTTATTGTAAAGATATGGACCATGAAGTGTTGGATTTCCCTAGAATGATTGCTAAGATGGAAGAAATGAAACTAAATAAAGAAAACCCTAAGGCAAATCCAAAAATGGAAGAATACCAGGAAGAATCGGATAAAATATTGTTGCAAATAAAAAAAACCTTGAATGCCCACCGACAAGTCAACTTATTAGAGATCTTCAAGGAAAAAGAATGTATTGAAGTAAGAATAGGAGACTTCAACATTGACTATATTCTAAATGAAGAAACACAAGTGAATATCATGACAGAAATAACTTGGGAAGCCATAGGGAAGCTTGCTATGATCCCTTCATTAAGAGGAATAGGGTTATTCAGAGGAAAGTTGATAAACCTATGTGGGAATCTCGCTCGCATACCTATGAATGTTAATGGAACTTCGACAGAAGAAGATTTTGAGATTATTAAATTTGTGGAAGACAATGCCTCATTTACCATGTTACTAGGAAAACCTTGGATTGATAGAGATCAAGCCAGATGAAAGAAATAAGAAGAAGTTTTGAAGAAAAAGAAACAAGAGTTAAAATATTTCATGACCAGAAGGATCGCACACTTGATTGAAGAAAAAGAGAGCATATCGAAGCTATTTAACACTAGCAACCCAGATGTCAAAGATGAAAGAACATTAGAAGACTTGTAGAAGATTGAAGTACTTATCCTAGACGAAGAAGGATTATTATCTAGGAACCCTAGGGAAGAATGTCAACAACGTGAAGCGACTATGACTAAAGAAGATAAGAATCAAAATGGAAAAATAAGTACCGAGATGAAGCCCACTAGAAAGAAGGCTATAAATCTAAGTAAGAAGAGAGATAATATCGAAAAGTTGTAGAAGGTTGCAGAGGGAACTTCACAGATGAAAAAATTTGTAGAATTGGAGCTTCGCCGGGATATCAGCACAACGACACATGTAAATTCACCATGACGTAGAAATATAGCCATTGGGGACATTATAACCATTCGATCGACGCTCCGAATGGGCATAAAGGAAATTATGGTTCGTCATCAAACTATTGGACCATGCCATAATGGAATGAACAAGAGTTAATGGAGGCTCATACCCTTTGCAAGAGAATCATTGTCAAGTTCCCTATTTATCCCGTTGTACCACGCATCGAGAACACTTTTGCCAATTTTGATCATGCAGACTAAGCTGATTTTATATAGTGATCATCGCACTCTTGATCTTTATCTTAGTACTATGTCTAAGTTGTTCCCCAAACCTATGATTGTTCACCCCAAGTGCATATGTCGGAAGAATTGAGCGCCATAGAGAAATATGTTGAAGAAGTTTTGATCAACTTGATGACTGAGAGAGTCATGTTGATGTTTGAAGGTATCCAGGCTTCATCCACAAGAACAGTGCAAGCATCTCTGTCCACTAATCGAGCTGGACCATCCCGGCCCACTACTCGAGCTGGACCATCCCGGCCAGCCGATGAAAAGTGAACCAAGCATAGAGATAATCTCACGAATGCTAAGTTGATTCTGAGTATTTTACCCACCTATCTACCACCTCTGAGAGATGCAATCAATTGAGACAGTATGCCCAGAGAATTTGAGTACGCTTTGGTCACTTCGTACCTCCCGAAAAGGATATGCACAGTTCACGAAGACCAAGAAAATATTGCAGCATTGAAGATTAGCGACTTCAACCTCAATGATAGGAAGGTCTACAACATGCTCGCCCCACATAATTACCTGACCAAAACAAAGGGAAATAATTTGAAGATAGTTCCCTAGTCATGGACTATGAACCTCATGTAGTCCACACTACTAAATGTCATGAAGATTCCTCACTTCAGAAGGCACCAAGAAGTGAATGCATGCATCGATATGCTACTATTCTATTACCATGGTAGATACTTGTGGAAAACTACCATATAACAGTGGATCTGACATTGATCAATCGTATCCCAGGGATGAGTATGCAAGGCCTTGAACCACAAGATTTCTATCCTGGAAAATCCATGGACCGCGCTCTCGCACAAAGAATCAAGGAAACTTACAGAGATGTCGAGAAGGGAACATGAGGCTACAAGGTAGCCTCTATCCAGAGTGGCACAGTGCGCCTAGCCTATCAATTGATTGCAGGAAATTTAGTTTACAAGAACTGACCCACCCAAATGACCGGTTTTGTAGTCGACCTCACAGGAAAGTGTGTGGAGGGCCTACAAATGAATTGGGCAAAGTACCTCATGAACCAGTTGGAATTGGACTGTAGGGAAGCACAAGATCAAGGATATGAGTTCCATTTCATCTGGCTTCTAATCCTGATTGCTTTCATCACATGGGAGATGCTAGAAGGTGCGACCTTCCCAGACATTGATCCCTTTGAACCTATGGTTGTGAAGTTCAATACACTATGGTATTCAAGTGACTTGAATAAATAATGGTAGTCAAATGCCATATTCCACACATATTACAACCAACTAAAGAAAACCATCTAGTCTGAGCCTTGCATCACACCAAATACTCTCCACAGGTTTCGGCCTTTAATGAAATTTAGCACAAACTACCATTTCATTTATATTTCAGTGCGCGTTGAAGAGAATAAGAAACAACTTTAGTCTTACTACAAGATGACAGAGGAGGACTTAGAAGAGATTACTAAAGACTGGTCAGTGGACCTCCTCATTCCAGTAGACCCTGTGGAGATGTTTGACATTGATAGTCCAGAAGCAGCGCATGATACACCTGGACCCAGCAAGAAAAAGAAGAATGAAGAATCCCAAGATGTAAGTAGTACCTCAACAAACACTGCTTCCATCTCACTTGAGAAAAGAGGAGATGGCGGAGAGATAGATGGTGCAGAAGTTGAACAAAATAAAGATAAGCTTACACTGCCTAGAGACGAGGAGTATCCCTTGAAGAAAAGGAAGGTTTCCAGCCTGAAGCCTTCTTCTTAGAAGAAATTGAAAGCCCCTATGAACAAAATGCAGACTACCCCCACCTCAAATGACTTTGATTTCATCGTAGAATCCCTAAACGATGCTTCACTAAAGATAGAAGAGAAGCAAGAGGCTCAATAGGAAGAGATATATAATCGAATTAAGGTTGAACTTCAAAAGGTGTAGCAGGAACTACAGTCCAGTTGTGTAGTTTCCACTGTGCCTCTGCCATTGGAAACACCATAAATGGGAGATGAGTCAGCTCAACTCCACCGAATTTTTGATACAGTCGAAGGTTTCCTTTGATGAGCATAAGAGGAAATAGCACAAGCCACCCAAGCTTTAGCACAAGTACAAGAATACCTTCTAGAGAAACGTAGTGCTACATAATGGGAAAAGATTGTTCTCTAAGTGAAGTGGGATGAAGACAGAGAACAACTACAACAAAGAAAGGAACAGTTGCTCATGGAGCAACTCAAAGTAAAGGAAAGGATCAACAAATCACTTTGCTCTGTGACAGTTATAGAAGTAAAGGCCGAAGATAGAGTCCCATAGCAGGTGTCACAACTTGAAGAAGCGATTCAACAACTACAAAAATGCATAGAATATTTGGAGCTATGCACAGTTCCCAAGACCCCACAAGACGTAAGAGACCTAAGGGAGGCAACTTGTCGTAGAGTAGTTGACAGACTAAAATATCTTTCCCTGGAGTGTAAGAAGCTAAGTAATCACAGTGCCCAAATGTATGAGAAGCTTGTTGAGAACCCAGATTTGTAGGCACTAGAGTCGCAACTCCAGGAAGCAAAGAAGAACGCAAACACACTACATGCACATCTGAAGACCCTATCAGTTGTAGACAGAATGAAGAGATATCAAGAGCAATGCACCACCCAGCAATAGGTCTATACGATCCAGAGAAAAGTTATGGAAGTAACTCAACGACTCTAACCCGTGTAAGATAAGGCATGCCAATTGTTCATAGAGGTTGAAAGATGAGGAGTAGAGATAGAACATGTTGTCACTAATACAAAACAATGCCTAGAAGGGCTAGTGAATGATGCAGTAATCCAAGAGTTCACCAAGAAAGAAGCCGAAGAAAAGCAGTAGGTCGAAGCAGCTCGACCCAAACTCAAGGCATTCGAAGTAGAACTGATTAGACCAGAGTGACTTGGGATGAGTCATAGGTGAGTGTTGGGGGCATGTTGTCCCTTGGCCAAGTTCTGGGAGATTCTTAGTCATGTTGACCTATTTTGGGACTTCGATAGCCTGTCGAAGGAGGAGCACAAGACAAAGCAAAGATCATGGGATCTCGACCCCTTTTTGGGTCCTTTTTGGGATGTGGGAATATTTAATGGGAATGGGACATCGGCCCATGACTTCACCCATGTTTAGGCCTATTTTGTATATATAAATAGACACCTAGGATAGATAGAAAGAGAAGAGTGCATATATGTGATGTGAATGTATGCTAAGTGCAAGTAGAGTCTATAAGTGCTTTGTGCCTGTTGTGAGAGACTTGTAGAGATAAGTGCAGGTCCTTGTAGTAGATTGTGGAAGGCTTAGTGCCATAATGCAAGGAAGAAGGATCTAGCAAGTTGCGTAGATCTTCTGTCATGTGCGGAGTAAGGGTTTTGAGGCTCTGTTCTTGTAACCGATTGACTGAAGACAATAAAGAAGAAGAGTTGGTGGACGTAGCCCCATGGTGGGGGTGAACCACATAAACACTGTGTTAAGCTGCTTCGTGCTTTGTCTTGATGTGTTTACATGTTATTTTCTAAGTTCTCTGATGTATTTAGATAGATATACTTATTCTTTGTGCCTATTATATGTGATAATGCTAGATCTGATCTATAGGGCTATGCTTAGTGCTTGATCTGCTTGATCTGATCTATTTACCTATGCTGAGTGCTTAAATACATTAGATTAGTGTGAATGTTGTGAATCTCTATTTTATCAGCGAAGTGGATATTGATTGCATATTGAGGAACTGACGGTGCTAAGTGCTTTATTAAGTATTATAATCACAGATATGTGTCCCAGCTAAGGGCAGACACATGAGTCTTACAACCACCCCTGCCTCTACCTCGGGTGAGACTTCATCTGCTTTGTAGGTGTTGTTGAAAGGGCCAATAGTTAGGGCTTTGTTGGTGCGTTGTTGTAGCATTGAACTTTGGGTCTGCCCTTGTGCCAACAAAGTATATCAGATAGATGTTAAGTCATCATTTCTCAATGGAAATCTAGAAGAAGAAGTATATGTGGAGAAACCTGAAGGATTTTCACTGACAAATAATCATCACTATGTCTGTAAGTTGAAAAAGGAATTATATGGACTGAAATAGTCACCACAAGCCTGGTATTATAGACTGGACAAATTTCTACAGGACAAAGGGTTCAAGAAAGGTATTGTTGATAGTAATATGTACATTAAGGCTGAAGGTGATGATTTATTAGTTGTTTTGGTTTATGTAGATGACATTATTTTTGGATGCACTAATGATCCTTTATTTCAATGGTTTTCTAATTCAATACAGACTGAGTTTGAGATGTCCTTGATAGGAGAACTGTCATATTTTCTTGGTTTACAAATCAATCAGAGTTCTGTAGGGCTATTTATCTCTCAAGAAAATTGTTTGAAAGAGATGTTGAAGAAGTTTTAGATGGAATATGCCTCTCCTATTAGTACACCTATGGTGGTTGGTTGCAAGCTCAGTATAGATGATATTTCTCCTAATGTTGATCAAAGAACATATCGATCAATGATAGGCAGTCTTCTGTACATCACAACATCCCATCCTGATATAATGCAAGTTGTCGGAATGGTAGGTCGTTTTCAGTCTGCTCCTAAACAAATTCATTTAGTAGTTTTCAAAAGGATATTCAAATATTTTTTGGGTACAATGACTTATGGTCTCTGGTATCCTAAAAATCAAAATTTTCAATTAACTGCATGTTCAGATGCTGATTGGGAAAATTGTTTGGATGAGAGAAAGAGCACTAGTGGAAGTGCATTTTTCTTAGGTGATTCGTTAGTATCATGTCTTAGTAATAAGAAGGGATATATTTCATTATCAACTCTAGAGGTAGAGTACATTGCTGCTACTACTTGCTGCACTCAGATCTTATGGATGATACAAACTCTTGCAAATTTGAAGGTCACTTATATTGATCCAATTCCGCTTCACTGTGATAACACCAATGCCATTAATGTCTCCAAGAATCATGTTCTCCATTCAAAAATGAAGCATATACTAATAAAGTATCATTTTCTCAAAGAGAAGGTTACAAACAGAGTTGTTCAGCTGAATTATATTCCTTCCATAGAACAAATTGTAGACATATTTAATAAACCCCTAGCCAAGACACTAATTGAATATCTCCATTAGAAGCTGGGTGTCATCCCTTCTCTCACTTAAGAGAGTCCATCATGTCAGGGGGAGTATGTGTTGGTTGAATATTTGATACCTCTAAAAAAGTACTACAATAGTTCAAGGGGAGCATGTTTTCTTTGAAATTGATGTCAAAGGGGGAGAAAAGGTGTGGTCTGGATGCTACAGTTGGAGGTCTAAGAAGAATAGTGCAGCCTTTTAGGGTTTCCATCAATGCCAAAGGGGGATATTGTTGGCATTTTTTTACAAGAAGAGTGTTCTTGTCATTGATGGAAAGAACAACAATGACGATTGTGAATACAAAAAACATAAGATCAGGAGGAGAAGCGAACAGTATGAAGAGATCAAATCTTGAAAGGAAAAGCCTAAGATTAGTGTGAGAAGCCTCAGTAGCCATTCGATCAAGAAATTGACCATGTTGATTTTCTAATATTATGGATGCCGATCATATGAGTGACCATGGGCTTGAGGACCATTGGAGGATCGTGACCATCAGATCTGCAAGCCAGATCAATGACAGGGATGAATTGCAAAGAGAGAAAGAAGATTTAAACAACTTGCTAGTTCTAATCCTGCAATTGGTCTAGATCGTCATATACCATAAACCCAAATATCGAAAATTTTGGTTGATCTAACAAATGATCAGATTAAGTCAGATTAAGTCATGATTGTCAGATGCACAATCGCCATATCAACGACAGGGAAAGATTACAAAGATAGAATGGAGAATTAAATATCATGCTATTTCCAATCTCGCAATTAGTCAGGACCATCAGATATTATAGCCTTGAAGATCGACAATTTTTGTTGACTCACCAACAATGCAAAACTTCAAATTGAGGAGTTTTGGTGATGAGTTAAATCACTCGCAACTTGTGGTTCTGAAACCATCCTTAATCATTAATCTTCTTAGAGTGTCTTCATGACCGTTGGATCACTTTTAAGTGGAAGGACAAGATAAGCTAGAAGAAAATTAGTGAAGATAGATTGAGCCATTTATCTAAGAACATGATCGATGAACAAATATCGGTTCACGTCAAAAGTTACGAGGAGGTTACTATTTGGGGAATCTCACTTCAGAAGAATTGGTAACTTGAAATTCAAATTACCTGAAGCCCGAAATCTGAAATGAATAAGGACCATTGGATATGGAGAAAATGCGATGATTGTTAGATCAGGGAGAAACACATCAGCAGACCATGTCTAAAAGGACATGTGGCAGACCATATTAGAAGACCACATCAGCAAGGACACATGGCGCAATCAAAAAATGACAAGTGTCAAGTTGAATCAACACTTCAGGTATGTGCAAATTATGAATCTGAGGGACACATGGTAGTTACTCGTCTCTTGAAACATCAACAAGTGACATAAGACATAAGAAAGCTACATCACTCCAGTAGATTTACTTCAATAGTTTCATCACCAACAAATTTCAAAAGTCTTGAAGTCTCGAAGGACGAAGGTCTGAAGTCTCTCTCATTCGTCAATCCAAGGTACATTTTGGGAGTTAGGACAACCATTAGATCCAGGAGAAGTATAGATCTGATCTGTTGGATTTGAGCACCGAGGATCAATGGTTGTTGGATCTAGAGATAAATGCACAAAGGTTAATCCTTTGGATGAGAACAGGAGAGAAAACTTGTCAAAGTCCCGAAGTAAGAAGGGACCACCCATTGTCAAGAATGACAGGCGGCACACGATCAACAACTCCAAAGAAAATAACTTCAGGATTTTGTGGTTGGGAAGGAAACTAGATTGACGAAGACTCAAGGGCCAAATAAGATCCAGGCTATCAGTTGCCAGAAGGACGAGTGGAAGAAATTTGTGCAGTTTGGGGAAAAACACTCTAGGATAAAGTGAAAGAAGCGAAGTTGAATTTTGAAATCCCTGAATTCCAAAGAGATGAAGGAGATGAGGATCATCGATCTCTAGGATGACACACATCAATATATTGTGTACTTCGGTTGGAACACTCTTGGAAAAAGAGATCAAGGAAATTTGAGATTTTTGAACCCCAAATACCCAAATGGATTATGACCATTGATTTGATAAGACCATGTGTCAATAGATCGTGAATTTATGGTGGAAGCATCGTGGAGAAAGCGGAGTTTGAGAATTAAGACTCTTGAAGCCCGAAAGGTGAAATAGATCTCATCTGTCAGTTTGGAAGGCCACATGTCACTTGGTCATTAAGACTTAAGAGGGCATGGATCCAGAGAAGAGGAAGGAAAGACAATAGATTGGAGCCATTTATTGAAGGAATCTATTAGAGACCACGAGATTTACGATCATGCCTTATTGAGGGATTGGAAATTGCTCGGAAGTTAATTTTCTGAAGGCGGGCCGCAATCAAAACCACAGTTTTGGAGAAAGGGAACATGGAGGATAAAGGTAAATTGTGGGGAGAGAAGTAGTTTGATCTCAAACCACCTTTGGCTGTGCCCACATTCGCATGGTCACATGATAGAATTTCCCAAGGTCACATCAATGGAAGATAGGGGATGGAGCTAGCGTTTCTGGGATCTACATTAGAGGTTACGAATTGAAAAGTAAAATCTCCTCGATGTGTATAATCCAATGACATTTATCAAACCGAATATGATTGAAGGGTTTTTGTTTCACTTCATGGTTTCTTCATCAGTTATGATTCAATTACACTAACTTAATCATTTTTCTAGGGTGTTGGAATCATGGCTCTTGAGTGTTTTGAGATTCTCGACATGGGAGTTAGAGATTTGGAGGGTAACAGATGATGAGAGAAGGAATAAAGGAAACATGTCATGACAAAGGTAGGTTGTTGTTTCATGGTAAAACAATTCGAACTGTATGTGATCAATAAGGCAATAGGAACAGAGCATGAAATATGAAAAGATGAAGAACATAAGCTAGATAGAGCAGAAATGGTGAAAACAACGGACTGTATGAAAACTTAAGCCCAAGAAGATGCGAGAAGGAACACACTCATGTAGGTAGAGTAGAGAAGTGTAGCCAAATAATGATGAGACTGGTAAGCCATTGATAAATACTGTATCACTGTAATAAATTTCAAAAAGAAAAGATTTATATCTTAGGGTGGTAGGGTGGTGCTAGGGAGGACTGTTGTCCTTAGAGTTTCAAGTGGGTTCTTGAACACAGGGAGTTTTAGCTTCCATCTGGTTGTAGCCAGAAAAACCAGGGTGGTAGGGTGGTGCAAGGGAGAACTATTTTTCTCTGTTGTACAGGTTGGTGCCTGTGTGATTGGAAGTTGGTGCTGGAACACTCAGGGAGTTGTTTCTTCCTTCTAGTGGGTGCTACAGAAATGAGAGAGTTGTTTCTCTCAGCAAGTTGCAACTTGTAAAACAAAGGTGGTAGCCTCACATTGAGTTCGTTCTCAAATATAGATGATGTACAGAACATAAAAAGACTGCCTATCATTCGAAGAAGAAGAGGTTTTCTCCCTTTATGGGTTTCCTTAGGAATATTTGTTTTTGTATACTTCATGTGTGTGATTGATGTTGAATACTCTATTTCTTACTTCCATGAATTATTTTGATCATAATTGAGTGTTCTATAATGAGTTTAAAATGGGCATAATTTTTTAAGCATAGTAACAATTGATTCACACCCCCCCCCCTCTCAGTTGTCTAACATAGAGATTGCCACATTAAGAAAGGATCTTCAAAATAAAAAAATGTAGAACAACTCAAAATTTTTGGATGAAATTATCAGTAGTCAAAAATATCATCATGAAAAGTCAGGACTTGGATACAATCAGACAGAAAAAGGATCAAGCTCCAAAACAACAGAGCAAGAAAGATATCAAAAAATATTTGCAGAAACAATCAAGGGGGATAGGAATATTTACAAGGAAGATTACAGGGACACTCCACCGAGAAGATTCAGATTTCAGAATCAACAATTGACAGATGGGCCTCAGGAAGAAGAAGAATTCATAAGAGTATCTCCTTTTAGAAGATATTCAACTCCCAGGTATCAAACTATCTTTTCTGGTTTATTTTATACATGTAATATTTTTGGACATAAAGATGTGAATTGCAGAGCTAACAACAGGATCAAAAACAAATTTGAAATTCATACACAAAGAGGTTATCCAAGAAGGCATAGTGAAACACAGAGAAGAAGTTACAACAGGTTTGAATCTTTGAGCATTGAAGTGGAATGTTACAAATGTAACAATTTTGGACACATGGGAAAAGATTGAAGAATGACAATCCCTCCTAGAGAACCGCAAAAGAATAACAACAGTCACAGACAAGAACCTCAAAAAAGGACATGGATAATAAAGCAAGATCAGTATAGCAATGAATAAGGCACATTCGCTCTACAAGCTAAGCAAAAGAAACATGGTTGGTATGTTGACAGTGGGTGTTCAAAACATATGACAGGTGATAGATACAGATTTCTTACATTACAAAAGGAAAGAGATGGATCAGTCTCCCTCGGAAATGATGATTCAACCAAAATCATTAGAAAATGCATAGTTAGAATTGGGAACAAGAATACAAAGGCATAAAATGTTCTACTAGTAGAATATATGAAACATAATCTTATAAGTGTGAGTCAAATGTATGACCAAGGTCATAAAGTTATTTTTGATTCACAAAAGTGTGAGATAAGAAAAGAAGGTTCAGGAAAATTGATTGCTACAACTACGAGAACTTCAAGCAACATATATGTGTTAAGTGAAATTGGAAATGAAAAGTGTTGTCTAGGAAAGGAAAATTAAAGTTGGCTATGGCACAAAAGAATGGGTCACATACATTTTGATAACATTTTCAAAGTCAACAAAAGAGAAGCAGTCAGAGAAATGCCCCAGATCACGAAGCCAACCAACACTTTATGCAAGCATTGTCAACAAGGAAAGCAAAAGAAGACTAGGTTCAAATCAAAGGAATATTCAAGGACAAGACCACTAGAAGTTGTGCATACTGATCTAGTTGGACAAAATACAAAAAATGGATTAATGTAAATGTGTTTAACTTGCAAAAAATAAATATATCTAAACAATAATACACACATATGCATAGAGAATTGGAGAAAGAAGAACAAGGAGAAAAAGAATGGAAGAATTCTCATTAACCGTTATGAATAATGAATAATTTACACATGATATACTCTATATAACTCAATGAGTTCGAATTGAGGTGAACCAATGCACCATATTGGTGGTCTATAGTGATATGGACACACACCAGCAGTTACAGGAGTGAACTGCCACCTATTCTAGTATCTTAGGGAGTTACGGGAGTGAACTGCTACTTAGTTGAGTTAACTAGTCAACTAGTCTTCAGTTAACTGACTGAACATAGCGTGGTGAGGAGTTAAATCAGGGAATCAAGGCTAATGCACCACTCTGGTGATGATACCAAGGCAATTTCGAATTATCATGGTGATGATCCAAATGTTGCGTGGTGATAATCCCAATGCAACATCTAAACTCAATTCAACTAGTTAAACTGAAGTGTCAATTGAAAGAGAATATTCTCCAGGTGGAATATTCTCCCCTAAAATATAGGAGATTGGATAATGACTAATTATGACTAATAAACAAGAAACAAAATTAAGAAAATAAATCCTAGGTGTGTGTGAAGTAACTCCAACACCCCCCTGAACATCACTATGGTGAAAATAAAGATTGGGTCCCGATAACGAGGCCATGTTAGGTACCCAAGTGCAAAAGATACACTGAAAATAAAGTGAGGAAAGAGGGAAAAAATCAAGAGAAAAACCCACCCTCAAGGTACAATGTATTTAAAAATAAGAACTATGGTTGCTAGGAAAATGTGTCCTTCACTTCAATATGACCTCACAGAGAATTGAATTTCTTCTTAGTGAAGGTCTTGGTGAAAATGTCTATCGTTTGTTTTGCTGAAGGATAGAATTATAAGTCGATGATCCCCTCATGTACCAAGTCCTGGATGTAGTGCATGTGGATATCGATGTGCTTCATCCGCTTCCTCTTAACTGGATCTCTGCAGAACTTCAAAGTACTCTGGTTGTCACACCAAATGACAATAGGTCAATGAAACTGAATGCCTAACTTAGTGAGAAAATGTTGTAGCCACATATCCTGAATGGTTATGTTAACTACCCCTATGTACTTTGACTCGACTGAATATAGAGAAATGGCAGCTTGCTTCTTTCTCGACCAACAGATAGGCCTAGAACCAAGACTGAGTGAGTAACCATATGTGGACTTGCGATCAATGCTATCACCAACCCAATCAGAATCATTAAACCCAATGAGATCTAATGTAGAGTCTGATCCAATGAGATCTATGGAGAGATATTTTTTGGATGTATGTTTCACAGTTAAGTGCTTTGGCCCATAGTCTCTGTGGTAGTGACTTTGCATGCAACATTCAAGATGCCATCTCCTTTAGAGATCTGTTTTTCCGCTCAGCAATTGCATTTTGTTGCGGAGTGTAGGGAACTGTATGCTGCAACTGAATCCCTACCTCATGGAAAATATTATGGATCTCATGATTTAAATACTCTCCTCCATTATCAGTTCAGAGGAATTTGATCTTCTTTTCGGACTGTGTCTCAACCAAATCTTTGAAATCTTTGAGGTGTTGAAAGACCTCAGATTTTTTCCTGAGAAAGTAGGTCCATGTAAAATGTGAGAAATTGTCAACAAAAATGATAAAAAACCTCATTTTTTTTATCTATGGATGTGGGAAAGGACCCATGAGGTCACTTTGGATCATATCTAAAAGTGTGGAAGCTCGTTGATACTTTCCCTTATCGAATTTCTCTTGAGGGTGTTTTCCGAGAAAACATATATCACATACTCCCTTGGAGAAATATATGTCTGGTAGACCATCAACTAATATATGATTGCTAAGCTGTTGCATGTATCTGAAATTCAAATGTCCAAACCTTTCGTTCCATATCCTACTACTTTCATCAACATGAGTAAGTGGTAAAGTAGAATCAAGTTCAATGAATTCATAAAATGTATACAATCTAGACTGATGATTTACCTCACCGGTTGCAACCCTGGAGTTGGTTTGCATGTCATGTATGTCCATGAAATTTGGTGTGAATACAACTCTCTTTTCGGTGCCATAATTCGTCATATGATACATAGAGAGAAGGTTGAAAAAAATCTTGGGAACATGCAACACATTCTTGAAACTTCCATTGGTGAGTTCAATCCTTCCTTTGTCAGTGACTTCAATAGAAGAGTTGTCCCCCATCAGAATGGGAGGACCTTTGCATGCATCCAAAGAATAATATACTACTTTTGAGGCAGCCATGTGATGTGATTCTCCTGAATCTATGATCCAAGCATTGGGAGAGGAGTTGATGGCAATCAAGGCATGGATAGAATTGTCTTTCTTGGAATTCCGATATTCTGGCTTCTTCTTCTTTGCAACCTCGGGGATGCGATCTCCAAGGTTGTTTTGCTGAAGTATTTGAGACATCAGATATATTTTATTTTTCATGCATGCAGATTCCAAATGGAATCCTTTGTGAGAATATGTGCATTTCTCTCCTTTTCTCCCCTTTTCTCCTTTGGATCTGGAGGCATCGATGAAGGGTTTTGTGTAGCCTTCCTTCTTCGGATGTGCATGAGATTTTCATTTATCTTTGTATTTATATTTCTGATATTTTTGGCTATCATCATGCACAGTGAGTGCATGTTCCCTTGGGCCTTTGATTGTGCCCATGTCGATGAGCTTGGTTTTCTCTTGTGTCAGGGATTCGATAAAGTCCTCAAGAGAAGGAATCTTCCAGGTGGCTCCAGAGGTAAATCTGATAGTATGGAATGTGGATACAAATACAGAGAATTTAGGACCAAGCTTGGAGAGAATGGTGAGAACCATTTGTTTCTCCTCCGTCTATTTATCAACCCCACAAGATTTGAGTTGTGACAATAAATCCTTGAATTTTGTAGAGAAATATTAGATATTGTCAAAGATTTTTGGATCCAATGTGAGGATCTCCACCGCTAGCATGTGTCCTCTCATCTCATCCTATTTTCCAAAGATCCCTTCCAATATTTTCCAAGCTTCATTGGGAGTCTTACAGGAATATATGTGAAAAAGGAGATCGAGAGAGATAAGACTGCAAATTGTTCTAAGTGCCTCATTCATGCCATTTAAGTACTTGGATTTTTCTATGGATGATGTTGGTTCTGTATGTATATTCATGGTTAACCTATACAACCCTATGGATTGTATATGCATGGCTATTTTCTCCTTCCATGAAAAATAGTTGTAAGGTGTGTAATGTCCCCCACCTGTTAGAGAGGTGATGAGGAGACTCAGTGGCCTGGGCACCCCCACTAGGTCATAGTCTCACACTGAAAGGGGGAAAGTCAAGAAGTTAAAAGTTATATTTTTAAGTTGACTTGAGAAAGGAAAAGGATAAAGAAGTAAAAGATAACTCAACAAAAGAATAGGCGATTAACCCTGGGAGTTAACCTAACTCAACAGAGAATTAGAAGGAAAAGTATAAGTAAGAGGCTAGGGCGCACCTATTACTCATTCTGGTTTTGGATTAGCATTTGCTATTGCTCTTGAGCATTCAGTTTGGGGGTTTTGTTGTACAAACCCTTGTGAGAAACTCAGTGGTGAAATACCCACTCACCTTATTTCGCATATTGGTCTCAGGGATGAAAGACTCATCCACACCATTCTAGTCTCAGCCCATCTCCATCTAGCACTTCAGAAGGTAGCAGGCCATACTGTTCTTGTGTTTCCAGCAAGGATGCACCATCATCTACAGGGAAGTTCGATCCAGCTTATCCTGAGGGCCAGGGGCCATTCCGACAGTTGGGTTTTTTTTGCAGGGGCAGGACCATTAGTTTGAGGGATTTTATAGAGGGTTATCATCATTCTACATTTGTCTATAGATTGAGATGTCTTGGAGCCATAGGGGACGTCCTGTGATTCAGTAAAACTCAGATCTAGGGAGATCTGCTTGAGATCTAAGTCTGAAACTTCTCCCATAGGATTCTCATAGCCCGATCTATATTATTGGAGAGTTTCAGAGAATTTGGAGGCTTCCTTCATCAGGGACAAACCAGATAGGGTTTTAGTCATCTAGTGGGGCACCCCATTCAGTGGGAAATTTAGATCTACAGGGTTTGAGAGTGGATTTGGGAATTTGGACATCTGGGTTGTCCTTACAATTGTTCGATCTATCATTTGGCATATTTCTCGGGATGATTGGACACTTTTGGTAGCAGGGCGGAATTATTGAGGGTTTCATCATTCTAGCAGGATGTGGCACTTTCCAACATGGAGGTTGAACATTAGTATGGCTCAGATCTGCTTGATTCAATATTCATTGTATATCCAGCCTTTGGAGGCTTATTTTGTATTATTGAGAGAATTTTGTAGCAGCTCATATCTATTGCTTGTATGGACATCTAAGGTTTATGCCAGATCGGCCATCTATTGTATTGATCTTACATTGCACATAATAAAAAGGTCAGATCTTTGCTTGTGCTTCTACATCTTGAATATCTTGTGTTGATGAATCTTGTATGCACTTAATAACTCAATAAATTAGTAGTAGTTAGTGATTCCAAGAAATAATTTGGCTTGGGATCCTTACAGTGGTATCAGAGCCTCAATCCTCCAAACCTGTGGAGATATCGGTGCATGCAGAAGTATAGGGGAATTGTTATGGGTCGGAGGAAGAAAAACAGTAGTGAAATAGAGGCAGAAATGGAAGGGTCAGGAGACGACCATGAGCCTCAGGGCTTGGCTCTCTTAGTATCTGAATTTGGTAAGTTCCAGCAAAACATGAACCGCACAAAAAGAACATTGGTCCGGGAGTTGGATGAGTATCAGGAAACCAACAGAAGAGGACAGGCCGAAATCTCTAAAACCTTGAAGAAAGTTGATGAGAATATACAGAAGATGAATGAGAACCAAACTAGGATAACTAAACTTCTAATGCAAGTAACCCATCGAGGAAAAGATCCTAATACGTATGGGAATAAGGAGGCTGGAGGGTCCGGTGGAACCCATGAGGAAGTCAGATATAACCCAGAGAAAGCACCGGGATCCGAAGGAAGTCTTGGAGGTGGCACATTCCATGGGAAGATGGGTAGCAGGACCAATCATAGGCCATACGTGCCAGTGTTCACGGATGAACCGCTAGGTCAACACTCAGGTAGAAGAGCTAACCCCAGACCATACATGCCCACATTCATAGATGAGTAAGGGCAGGATGAACAGGTTGAATATTTTGTGGAACAATTAG
Organism: Picea glauca; assembly: GCA_000966675.3. Classification (NCBI taxonomy): domain Eukaryota; kingdom Viridiplantae; phylum Streptophyta; class Pinopsida; order Pinales; family Pinaceae; genus Picea; species Picea glauca. The sequence continues at coordinate 385,801 of JZKD02S0792138.1, read as the reverse complement.
CCAGGAGTACCAGGGAATACTACAACTTGGATATGAAAGTTCAAAGACAGATGTCCCTAGACTAGTATTGTCAACTCAGGTTCAAAAACCAACCTAGGACGAACCATAGGGGTAGCTTTGAGTTTGATCGAAGGGCAAGGAAGATAGAGATTCCATACTTTGATGGTACGGCTAAGATGACAACACAAGCATGGGTGTAGAATATGGATACTTACCTGTAGCTTAACCCCATGAGAGAGATGGGGGCCATCAAGTTTGCCACTATCTACTTGGATGGAAAGGCCCATGACTAGTGGTACCATGGGCTCACCACACTTGGCCACAACCATATTGTATCATATACAGAATCACTCAGAGGCTCATTGATAGATTTGATCTAGGAGATCCTGAGTTACATTTTCGAGAGCTCACCCAACTCAAGCAAATAGGTACAACTGAGGCATACATTGATGAGTTCCATAGGTTGGCAGTGATGGTGCAAGATATGTCCCCAACCAGGCTCATGATGCTCTTTACAGAAGGATTGATGGAACCCTTGAAG
>JZKD02S0792138.1:344267-359984 GCA_000966675.3 Picea glauca | reverse complement strand
TTCTCTAGTTATTCATAGTTCGAATTCTGAGTGTCTTTTTTCTTGTCTAGTTTTTCCTGGAGTTTCTTGTTTTTCTTGTTTTCTCTTTTCATGAATTATATAGAACTCAACAATTATTCTTTGTAGTCAAATTATGTGTCTTCATACTCCTCTTCAATGTCCTCTTTATCAAAGTCTTATATTTCAATGAATAGAACTATTTCTATCTCACTTTAATTGAATTTATCTTTGTCCGATGAGGAGCATTCTTGTTTGCTGCAAAATGTGTTCTTGAAGACTTTGTTTTTGGTTATTTTTCCTTTATATGTTTGTTTGTTGTTTGAATAATCCTCTTCATTTGTTATAAAAATGACCAATACCAACACAGTTAAAAAAAATCAATGGAATCTTACCTTTATATCTATCATCGGTTCCCCTTTTCAATCTTCTGACAAATTTTTCCACTTCTTCATCATCTTTCGAGATGTCACTATTGCTTCTATATTATTTTTATTTTTGATTGATCTTTTTATTTGACCTTTTGGATGATTTGAATGTTTCTTTGTTTATACTTGTATTTTCCTATTCAGTTCTCATTTCATAGGCTGTGAATATTCCATGTAGTTCATCCATGCTTATTGAGTATGTTATCCCCATTTTGTGGATAACCAAGGAGATGATGTCTCGAGGCCCTCGGGTTACAAATATGGAGTGTCAAGAGAATACATGACCAAAAATACCCTTTTGAACAAATGGAAAACCCACTCACCACCACATATGGTCACAGGTTTGTAGATGGCATCCACCACACCAATTGTATTTTCGGAAGGTAGCGGGCCTTGCTCCATGAGGTAAAAGTGAGTATTATGGTGAGAATCATTTCAATATTCAAGCCATTTTATTATGTTGCATATTAGATGGATTTAGACTTCATAATATATTCTTGGACATTATGCCTTTTTCCCTATTTCATCTTGGTGGTTGATATTGTGCCCTAGTAAGTGGTCTTCTTTGGGAATGAGTTTTCTACTAGGAACTCCCTTAATGAGCCATCGTACCATTCCTGACCATACTTACAAATTTCCATCATTATTCCCCTCCATTTCTTTATCTCTTGGGATTTTAGGGTGTATTGACCCAAGAAGGGGTTGTCCCTCATTATATGGGAAGAAGGGGATAAAGGACCAGAGGGGTTGGTGTTGTGTAAAAGATAAAATCCTTGTATAAACCTTCTAGATGCTTCGCTCATGGATCACCCAAGAAAGAAATAAAAAACTTATCTTTGAGTAAAGGGGACCCACAATATAATAAAGAATGCTTAAAAGGTTGGTTTAAGGATATGAGGTCTCATCATGAGCCAACCTATCACATTCATGAATATCTAGTGGTATGACATTAACATCATTTGGTCACCAAACCAAGGTAATGACTCTAAGTCGCATGGCTGCAAGAAAGGGGGTATCAACATGAGCCAACCTTCTCATTTCCATTAGAGGTTTGTGGGTGACATTTCCATCATCTGGTCACCACACCAGAGAAGTGACCTTCAATGATGCAAACCCCCACCACCTCTTGGGGCTCACGTGACCTCCATCCTAGAGTATCACAATCCATTTGGAGTATTTACCCCCTAGAAATTGACGTGTCAGAATGTGTTGCATAGGGTTGCAGTTAGAAATCACTGTAGTTTTGCGTGAGAGGATATAGTGCCGGAAGCATTGGACAACTTGGACGGCTGGCAAGGCCAGTTTTTCGACATGTAAATACTTGATTTTGGTAGGCGTTAGACTTCGAATAAAGTAGTAGATAACATGTTTTTCATGAGCATCATCCTCTTGGATGAGAACCATACCAATGGTGTAATCCGAGGCAGCAAGGTAGAGGAAATAAGCGTGACTGTAATCGGAGGGAAAGAGAAGTAGAGAACGTGTTAGGGACAATTTCAAAGCTTCAAAAGCTTTGTTTGCGATGGTATCCCATACGAACTCAGACCCCTTTTTTAGGAGCCACGTAAATCCACGAGTTATCTCGGCATAATTTGGGATAAAATGACAAAGAAAGTTTTCTTTCCCCTGCAAACTATGTAACTGGAAAAGTGTAGAAGGAGGAGGGAGATTAAGGATCACCTCAACCTTTAAAGGATCCACCCTGATCCCTTAACGTGAAACAATAAAGCCTAGAAGTTGGTCGGATTCCACACAAAAAACACACTTATGAGGATTCAAACATATACGGTAAAATCGACAGTGGATGAAAATGGCTTGGAGGTGGGTTGGATGATCAACTTGGCGCATTGAGTGAGCAGGTAAATCATCCAGATATGGTTGCATGATGTGCTTGATATCATGGAAAGCATAATACATAGTGTGTTGAAAAGTTGTGCCAGCGTTCTTGAGGCCAAAGGGGAGTTTCCGATAGGCAAAAGTACCCCAAGGACAAATAAAAGCAGTCTTATGTTGATCCTAGGGAACAATGTTGATTTGATTATACCCGGAGAAACCATCCATCAGAGAGAATATTTCACTTCCAGCGCAATCGTTGACAATCTGATCGACGAAGGTGGTAGGAAAGTTGTCTTTGGGACAAGCTTTGTTGATATCCCTATAATCAATGCATACACGAATTGTGCCTTGTTTCTTGTCGATTGGGACAAGATTGGAAACCCGATTAGTGAGGGACATCGGGTAAATAAAGTCGGCTTTGAGAAGTTTCTCGACTTCGAGCTTGATAGCAGCCGCTTTACGTGGGTGAACTGGACGAAGGCATTGTCATATGGGTTTAGCGTTGGGGTATGTCTTGATCTCATGTATTACAATGTCAGGGTCGATGCCCAGCATTTCTTCGTAGCTCTAGGCAAAGATGTCACAAAACTCTTTGAAAAGGGACGTATAGGTGATAATTTCGTCAGGGGAACACGAAGCTCTGATATGGAAATTTTCGACAATTCCAGGTTTGATGGATATGTCGAGGGGAATAGTGGGTGAGATATTTCTTAAGTTCCCTTCGGAAAACACATCATGTGTGGACTCAGGAATGGTTGAGATGACGACAATGGTCGACGGGGTCGAGATCTGTTGGTAGTTCTCAATGGTATGTTGCTCCAGAAAGAGGATGGAATGATGATGTCCATCGCCCCAAGGGGTGTCTTCCATGAAAGACATGATCATCTCGTCTGTGGGAAAAATGACACAGAAAGGATCTAGAGATAACTCACCAAGAGAGGGGGTAGAAGGGGTTGTCGATTGAATGGCCTGATAGGCGGATTCGACTAGACTTAACAACATTTAGTTGCCAAAATGAAGATGATCTCCAGGGTCAGGTACTATCCATGGGTCGTGAGACACAGGAATTCCATGAATCAAGGTGGAGATCATGTTGATTGAAGAAACGGACGAGTGTGGAACATCGGGCGGTGGAATGGGGAAAGTACCCATTAACGAAGAGTCTTTGAGAAGTCCTACACCAACGTTCTCATAACCCGGTGGGGTTTTAGAGATGAACGATACATTGCCAGTACGGGTATCGAAGTTAAAGAAGGCTAATTGGTCGACGGTGAATACCTTCCCTTGATGTGGGAAATGTACCACATGAAAAGGGTTGACACAACTGCACGCATGGAATTGATCCAGCTGCGGCCAAGCAGAATATTGTAATCAAGGGGAGCGTCAAATACTTCCACTTCAACTTGGATCATTTTGCCTTCTAACGTGATTGGAAATGAAGGAAGGACACCATAAGGCTTAAAACCAAAGACATTGAAGGCTTTGAGAGTGTTTTGGGATTCATTCAAAGAGGGAGAGCCAATGTCTTTCCAGAAAGTAAGAGACATGACACACGTCGAGGCACCCTCGTCGATAATGGTTCGGCAAATGTTTTTGTCAGAGACAATCACTTGGATCTAGAATGTGAGTTGAGGGGGTAACCTTGGAATGTGATCTTCCAAGTCAAAAATTATTAAATTTGTATCTGTCAGGTCGATTCCACTGATAGCTTTCAACAATGCCTTCCATTGTGTGGGACAACTTTGAAGGACTTCGAGGGCTGACATTGCAGAAGGTGCTTGGGCTAGATTTTCAACAATACTATAGTTCTGGGAAGCACAAGCATGAGGATTGAAATCCAATTTGCGAATGACACCCTTTGGGGGGGGTCGAAGAACTATGTCAAGGCTCAGTCATTTGAGATGAAGAAGACCATTGGTAGGTGGAGTCATGGGAGAGGGTTGTACCAATGAAGGAGGTAGGTCATCAACCTTCTCTTTAGAGGGAGAATAATATTTGGCTCGAGTGGTGAGTGCAATGTCCTTCTGATTTGAATTTCCAATACATATCAATACATAGAATGTAGTAGAAGGTGAGGGTTGGTCATGAATGACCAATTGAGCCTGTTGTTGACACGGGAAGGGTTGGAACAAAACAGTCGGAACAGGTGGTTTTGGGGCTCCTTGAAGGAACTTAGTGACCTCGGCGCGTCGTGGAAAATCCCTCATGTAGTGATCGTCACCACAGATAAGACAAGGGTATCGAGGTTTGCGCTTATCCTGATCGTCAACAGGTGGAGTTTTGGTTCACTCTACTTGAGAAGTATTTTTTTCCTCCTTATTCTTACCCCTTCCCTTTTTGGATTTGTTTTTACCAGTTGGGGTAGATTGAACTGCATTTACCTCAGAAGTCTTTCCAATGGGAGGGGCAGGAGACAAAGCATTTTGAACATTAGAAGAAGAATGTTTGGGGTTGGTGCTTGAGCCAGAATGTGGTTGGGCATGGAAAGTGCCAATCACACCGTCAGATGCATGAGAAGTAACTGGAGTAGTTGAAGTGGCGGAAGTGGAAGGATGAGGTGCATCAAGTAGCAAGTCATAAAGGGTACCTGTTTGTGAATAAATGAGGTCAAGGTATTGAGCATGACTTATGTCCTACTCTTCCATGACTACTCCACCCATGGTGATGTCACGATCGATGTCGTTCAAAAATGATTTTGCGAACCACTCTGCCAGCAATTGATCGGGGAGTTCGAGTTTGATGAGATGTCATCTCCGTTGCCACTCATGAATGTGATCGGATATATGAGTGGCTCTGTTTTGTTTGAAAGAAATCAAAATCTTGGTCCCCGTTTCATAACGGATCGATAACTGGTAGTGGGTGAGAAAATCCATAGCTAGGGTGTTAAAGTTAGTGAAGAAACCTCGTGGTAATTCTATATACCACTTTGCAGCAGACCCTGTGAGGGTTCATTGAAAAATATGTAAACAAATAGAGTCATCCATCAATGATTTGGATGAGCACCAGAGGTGAAAAGTCATGACGTGATTGTTCGGGTCCTCTCCTTCTTTGTCATCGAATTTAGGAATGTCGGATGGTAGCTTGGATGGTATAGAAGGCCATTGGGGAGAGTGATGAATTGGATCATTTAAAATCCTCGACAAGTTCGGGAGGTCCAAAGTGGCCAAGAAGGGTAACTGTCGATTCACATGTGGGTACTGGTGGCTTTGGGGAGGAATCCCTGTCGACAAACCAATAGGACCATAAGCAGTCTGCATATAATGTGAAGACCCAAGTAGATTCGGTGGTGGTTGGAGAGGATAGTATCTCATGGAATTGTATCCTTGAACAGGTACATGAGTTTGAGAATTTGAGCCCCAGATAGGATTGGACGTACCTGGATATGCTTGGCCTATATTAGGGGGTATCATGGATGTAGCTAGAAGCTATTGCCCCCCAGTCGATTGAGGAGTATGTTGTATCAGATGATTCCAATACTGGGTCAAGGATGGAGATATGTTTTTTCCATAAGGTGGGGTTTGTCCTCCAATATGGGGTTGTGTTCCAATTGGGGGAAGTGTTCCAATTGGGGGTTGATTTCCAATTGGGACTTGCGTTCCAATAGGAATTTTCCCACTAAAGGGGGGTTGAGTCAAACCTCCTTGGTAAAATTGTCCACCAATGGGAATTTGATAATTTGGTGTGAATGATGGAATAGTGCCACTAGGATTAATACTACCAGTGGAGGATGAGAAAGCTCCTCCAAAAGGAGGTTGAGGAAGTGTTGGAATGAAACCGGGAAGAGAGTGCCCAGAAGAAGAGGGACCACCAGGAGAGTTGGATGGGGTTTGCGTAGGAGTGGGAATGGAAGCATTCAACGCACGGTATCTAGGCGGTAGTGTTGGGGTGACAGTGGGCGTACGCGATGTGCCAATGGGGGCTTGGCTAACCATGGTAATCCCAGTGTGAATACTCATAGTATCTTTGTGATGGGACATTTCTATAGGGATGGTCAATATGTGGTCAGATTGCGGGGTGTCCGTACCAAGAAAATAATAGGCAGTAGTAAACGGTACTGTCTCTGGGTTAGAGGTTTCAGAGATCACATGTGAGATAATGGTTTCAATGCCTGATCCTGCACTAGAAAGGTCCCATAGACCAAAAAGGATCTTAGCCTTCTATTCCTGGAAAGGGTCCAACCGGTGATCCAGAAGACACAACAACTAAGTCTTTGAAAGAATTCAGTCGCATAAACTATCGCTCAGAATCAGGGTGAAGTCAAAAGTCCTCTCGAGTATTGGTAATTCATAAATGTTCTAGAGAGTTAGTTTGTTCCACCTATGGCATGGTAACTTCTTGGACTTCACTCTGCTTAGGAGAGCCCTCAGGTGAGCTTGTAGGAAGGGGTTGAGAACCTTCCAGATGCTCTGGAGATAAACCCTGCATTCTACGTGAACGACGTGGAGGATCTATTGTGAACGTGTTACAAACTTACAAAGAAAATCTTATAGTCAACTTGGGTAAACAAACAACACGGGCTAGTAAACAAAATATAGGAAACAATACCAAGAAAACAAGACCTTCTAATTTCGAAGTCACTAGTTGGTGATGAAATCCAATGTCGCAACAATGAGATGAGAAGGGGCTGGGCTAGGGTGGAAAAGTTACGCTGACGACCTGCTTAATGGACTTACACCCTGGTGCAAGCTCCCACACATAATCGTGGGTATACCCTCCAAGGAGCCCAAGTGAGTTTGGCCAATGTCGATTCCAGGTACCGTGAAGACTTGCCCCTTCATAGTCACCTTGTGTAAGAACCTAGAAATATAGGCTACTAAGGTTACCACCGACAATAATAAATATTGGGGGGACAGTTGACAGTTTGATCCACACGCAAGGGAAGGGTATCTAGCCCAAAATCAACTCAAGAGGCTTCCACTCATCATTGTGGGTATACCTCCAAGTGACCCCCGTAATACGTGCAATCTCTACACCAATATAAACAAAGCAGGCTGAGTAACTCTGTCAATATCAATGCGACCTCATGTTTGACCCTTGTGTGAGAAGGGCTTCCCAGGACAAAATGTTGTAAATGGAATTTGACACTGCTTAACACAAGATGCAATTGTGTGTTTTGTGCTTTGGAGAGTGTATCTCTCTACCTATTCCAAAGCACTAGCCTAGCTAAATGTTGGTGTAATAGAGCCCTAGAAAAGAGTTACTAGTTAAATTTTACAATTGCGCAATGTTATTAAGGGTTGTTGTTACTCAAAGGAAGTGGAGATGAAACTGATGTTTTATGAGACTTTGACCCAACGATGAATAGATAGGAATGAAATATATCAATTTTCGTTCAATGAATCCTATGTACGGGAGGGAAAGAGAATTTTTCCGGACCAATCTTGAACTACGATACACAAATTCCTTTAAAATGAAATCACACTGAATCATGCAATAATAACAATTCTCTATTGTTCTTTTTCAATAATTTCAACAATTGATTTTCAATACTTTCCAAGGCGAAAATTCTTTTGAAAGAAAAACGTTGTTCACTTTTCAAAAAGGACCTACACCATGATGGTGAGAGTGAAGAAAACCAAAAACTAATGAATAAGCAATAGACAAAAACCCAAACCAATCTTTCAATGGAAACAAAAATAACAAGCAGACCAAACTAGTCTTTTCAATTGCATGAGAAAAGTAATCTTGCGAATAATGAGAAAATGATAAGGACAAAGAATCCCATATTTCAAACCAATCACCGGTTCTTAACCAAACGAGCACTCAGATTCCACAATCAGAGAGTATATCTTTGCTGAGAAAAGTCAATAAACGAAATTCGAGAAAAAAATGGACAGGAAGAGCCTTTGATTTCCTAAGACTGATCGTTCACAAAATCCGAAGACAAGAAAACATCAACCAATGATCCAAGAAGCTCTTTTTAGGAACCTATACTGATCTGGGCAGTTGAACATGAAAAAATCTTAAATCCAAAATTTTGAAAAGATGGTTCGCAGGCTAACAGTGTCACACAGTACGAGAATGGGTCATTCTCGCAAACTAGCGTTGAGAAGAGTGAGAGAACCTCACACTGGACCTAAAAGAAAAGTGAGAACTCCAAGTATTCTCACAGGCCACTGTCGGATCAGTGCGAGAATGTTTGAAACTAAGAAAATTTTTGGAAAAAGACAAAAAAATTGAAGGGGCTTCTGGACCCAGAGGGTCTATTAGGGTATCCTGAAGACTCGGATATTGATATGGATGGAGAAAGGTAAGGAAAGAGAAAATGGCCAAGGAAAAACACCAAAAACCACAAAGAAAATGGGTTGTTTCCCCAGTGGAGTCGCCAATTTTGTTATCGGACTAATCGGTAGGTCTAGACACTAACAGATATCCCTAGATCCACCTGGATCTAGAACAAAACAGGACAGGACATGAATTTTTCCCTAAGTTATGACCATCGAAATAGCTAGTAGGGAGGAACAAGTGACATACCTTTGTATCACTTCCTAGGGTCTATGTTTCTCCCACTTCGCTCCGATGCTCTCGTGAGGTCAAGACCAAGACAAAACAAACCAACCAAAGTGAAGATAGAAAAATATATTCAATCGTCAACTTATGTGTATGATCAAGGAATTACACAATAAAGTAAGAATGACTTTATGGGAAAAGGACATGCCACTGTATCATATTAATCGAAAGTAGAAGATACAACCTGGTCGCCTTGATGTTGCAAGATTCCTTTCAGTGGTTCTTGGCTCCAACACACACACTTTCTCGATCCTTGTATGAAGAATATCCAATCCCTCTTGATAGACTTGCTAGAGTCTCCAAGCTCCTGTTCAAGCTAGGCTCTTCATACACTTCTTTCACCAATTCTCCAATTAATTTTGCTTAACCTTTTCCATGAGAATCCCATCAATATATAGAATAGGATGAGATGGTTACTTGGATAAGAATGATCCCACAATATCAGAGAAACTAGTAAAAATATAACCATTCGAATGCCAACCCATCCTCTAGAATATTCCCTTCTAGACACATCGAGACTTCATCTTTTTCCAAGCTTGAGAACAAGTTCGCACCCTAGCTATGTAGCACAGTGCGAAAAGTTCGCACCCTAGCTAAAGGAAGCCTGCGAGAATGGGTCATTCTTGCACCCTAGGATATAAGAAACCTACGAACTCTCTTCAAAAATATGTTTTCTGGGAAGAGATGAATGTCACTTTTCTCAGGAGAAAGTTCTTATTAGGAACCTGAGTACACCATCATCAATACACCATCAAGATGACCAAAAACATGGGTAACAGAGGGTCTCCTCCTTCCACTACATTTCAGAACCCTGAAGCCCGAAACATCGAAAGGGTCCAGGCCAGAGGTAGTCCCACATCCATAAATGATCTAGGTCGTCCATCCAATGGGACACGTGGTGCACGATCAAGCTACCGGGACTTTGAGATAATAGAGGGTCTCCTCCTTCCACTGCATTTCAGAACCTCGAAACCTGAAACACCGAAAGGGTCAAGGCCAGAGGTGGTACCACATCCAAAAATGATCTAGGCCATCCATCCAATGGGACACGTGGTGCGCGATCAATCCATTTCGGCTACCAGGTTTTCAAGAGAACAAAGGGTCTCCTCCTTCCACTGCATTTCAGAATCGACAAAACATGAAATCCTGAAAGCACCTTTGAATATAGGCTCAGGGTCACAACCCGTGGTCACTTGGGGTGATAGAAAGAACTGTGCAAAGGGCCAAAGTGTTGAGTTTAGCTACAGAAGGGATCATTGCGTTCTCCAGGTACCAGTTCAACTCGGCCTCGATCTTGGTCCCTGCTAAAAGTAAATGAAGTTGGGGGGAGGTAGTTGAAACCTTGGTTCACTCATTAAATGCAAAGCATGAAGTTTCTGGCAGGTAGTCTGCCCGAGATAGTCCTATATGCTGGTTTTTTTCAAAGAAGCTATGCCGAGTCCTCATTTGACTAGAGGCGTTTGCACGCACTATTTTATCCTTTAATGTTTTAGCTACCCCCCTGCAAAGGCCAAGTAAATTTAAGGTGACGTCTGACGAAGGAGTTCAGGCCATACTGGAATCAAGAGACGCCATGCCTTAGAAGTTCTAAGACGCCTCTATTGGGCAAATTTTTAGGAGTATATTTACTCAGTTTTTGTATTTTTGTAAGTATCGATGGTAGAGCACAACTCCTGATTGTAAATCTTTAATTTAGCCTCTGGTTCTCTGGTTATAGAGTAAAATTTGAGACTTCTTTCTTAATGGAAACCAGCTTCTTCTTTTCCTTTTCCCTCTGAATCTGAAAGCCCAGGCATGGATGATCTAGTCGGGTGTTGCATAGCTATACAATGTAGGTTTGATTATAGCAATTCTGCAATCTTTTTAGGTTCATTTTGAAGTTTATTCAGCTCTGAGAGGATCTCATATCCAAGACTTTTCCTCTTTTGTAAAGACTACTGGAAGATAGGATGTCTAGAGCAGACTTTATTTCCCCTCTCTTTCACTCCACTTACTCACCACTATCATTATTACTGGCTTAAGTTAGGTCAAGACCTCATATGTCACTATTGTTCCAGCCCAGTTTTCTGAGTTAGAACGATATGATTCTAAGTTTCTTTCCATTTGATCAACCTTTATAAACAAATCGTGACATAAAATTGATGGGTGTCGGGCTCTGCTCCTGCTGCAATCCAGGAGTGACTTCCGACTCCAACAAAGATTATACTTCTATGCATATTTCTAGAGGAGTTCTTTTTTGAGGGTGCCTTGATGGAGATTATATTTTTTAGAGGAAAATCATTTCTTCCTCTTAAATGAGAGAGTCCCTACTCTAAGGGACTACTTTATTAATTGTTTCATGTTTGAGTGAACCTCTTCTTCTACTTGTTCCTTTTTCTAATTATAAGAAAAACTTCCTCCCTTGGATTGGATTTATTTTCCTAACCTCTAGATCTATATCCAAACATCTTCCTAAATTTTCCTTCCCATTCAAATATTTCCTATGAACTCTAGACCCGAGATGATAAAAATTGTGAGTTTTTGGGAAAATAAAATCATTTCCCTTTCAACCTTGTTTAGAGGCAAATTTTCCTCTGATTCCTCCAATGAAAAAACCTTCTTTCCTTCATTCCACAGAGCTCAAGAAATTGGATGGCCCGCTTTTTCTTCAACTTTATCTCTTCAACCCATTCATTGACCCCAATGTCAATATGTAATAGAGGAATAGTTTGGAATTGTTTCTTCCCAAGGCCTATGAGCCTCCTTAATTTCCAAATATTTCATTTCATTCCTTATTTATGACTCTAGATATTAATTCTTGTAAGCATAATAACTCAATTAATTCACTGTCTCCTTTCCTTTATCTATTATTTGATCCTTATGTTCCATTACCAAACCCATTTCCTTGTTTAGTTATCTTATTTCCTCAATCAATTTTACACTTCTAGGCCTCTCTGCACTTGCTATGTTTCTAAATCCTCTTATGAATTTTTCAAGTTGGCTCTTATCCCTACCACCTGGAATATTAGTATTATGATCCTTCTTTCCCTAATATTCATGGGGATCATGAGCCAATGATTTCTCAACCCCATAAATTGTAAGCATGTTCCTACTATATTTTCAAGGATGAGCATTAAGTGCATATATTCCAAGGTATCTTCTTATATTCTCTTGATGATCCAGGTGGATATCGGTGGACACCCACCTTTTCCGACTGGCTCAAAACAATTTTCTGGAAATTTTGGCAATTTACTATTTTTAATAGGTTTTAACTTCTGGGGCAATTTTGAGGGCCTAAATGAAGGTTTTTCAAGATCGAGGTTCTCAATGATAGCCAAAGGCGTGATTGAGCCCCCAAAATTAATCTCCTTGATGATACCTTTCCAAAGAGTTATCGTATGCCTAAAATGGAGATTGAATGCAAAAGTTACGACCCCAGGAAGTTGATGTACTAACTTACCCAAATGAGGCCCACATGACTTTTGACGCTTCATCTCCTAGGGTTAGGTTTTTGGATGGATAGGGTTTTTTGCATTTTTGTTTATTGTAAAAAGGCATTCAGAGCCTCATTGTAATCATCTTCTTTCGAATGCAAGTATCCATCACATCTCTTCTCATAGATAAGCTACCACCATTCTAGCGAGTCTTTCACTCTGTATTTTTACAATCTCTGTACATTTCTTTCATTAATAGAAATCGTGTATTATTGTATATCTGTGTTTATGGTTTCATATCTGATACATTTGTGTTATATTATTGAATATCTTTGATATCTTTGTTCATTTCTTTATTATATCTTCGATCTCATTTCATGCCGAAAATAATTCAGATCAGTGGTATCAGAGCAGGTTGCTCTTAATCATTTTTTCAGTGCCTGTCCCTGACGAGGTCCGAGTATAGAAAGTTGGATCTCAATCTTGTCTCTCTTGAAGATAATCGTTCTCGCACACCCAATAAACCCTCAATGGTGGAAGAAAAGAAAAATGATGAAGCAAACGATCCTATCAATATGTTGCTTGAGCAAGCTCTCACACGACAGAGAGACGAAATGATGGAGAATTTTTCCCACATCCTTAAATGCCTGCCGATAGCATCGGGTGCATCTTCATCAAGCAACCACTTTGGAGGCACCTCACCTTTCAAGGTACAAGTTAATTTTTATATTCCTATATTTGAAGGACAGATAGATGCAGAAGCCCTAGAAAAATGGTTAACTCTACTAGAAGGATATTTCTCTGTTCACAATTTTTCTGACAAAGAAAAGATCACCTTCACACTCCTTAAAGCTCTCCCTCATGTCAAAAATTGGTGGGAAACTTACTGGGAGAAAAGTTCCACAGAGGAGTCTAGAATATATGGGGCCAATCCCACTTGGTATTTTTTGGTGGATGTGGTAAAGGAACAATATTACCCCGTTGGCAACTATGAGGACCAATACATGAGATGGACCACACTACAACAAGAGAGGGTCCAAGAAATTATGAAGTTCACCAATACCTTCCATACCTTGCACACCAAGTTGGGTATCAAACACTCTGAGCAACATTTGGTTCTAAAATACCGTGGGGCTCTACACAGATACATCTAGACTGAAATGGATTTTCTGGACATCTCATCACTCAGTGCCGCTTAACGATATGATGTTAAAATTGAGCAGAAATTTAAGCACCAGAACAAATGGGAATTCAAGTATGACAAAGCCATCCCTAACAAACAGTCTCCCGAAAACCAGTCCAAGACACATGAAAAGAAAGGTCATGAGAAAACAAAGAAGGACACCGGAAAATGGTGTGATTTCCACAAAAGCCCCTGGCACAACACCGATGAATGTCGCTCAAAACAATCATTGGTGGTTGAGATCAAAGACAAAGAGCCGAACCCTGCTTCAGAATCAGATTCTGAAAACATTGGTAAAGGACAGATCATTGACACAGACCCCACTACTATTGTCGTGACAGTAGAAATTCAACCAAAAGAACCAACAAATCCTGAAGAGGGGGAACACCTTTTTCATTCACAGAAGTGGGTGAAGGGGACCCCACTGCATTTTATTGTTGATAGCGGAAGCCAGAAAAACCTCATCTTAGCAGAGGTCTTCAAACAATTCGGATTGTCGACAACATGACACCCACAGCCATACAACATTGGGTGGCTTTGACAACAAAGAGATCTTCGTGTCAGCCAATAGTGTCGATTGTCATACGGCATCCAAACCTTCAAGGATGAGGTATTATGTGATGTTGTCCCACTGGATGTCTGTGATGTTCTCTTGGGTCAACCATATATGTGGAGACGACATGTTGTTTATGAGTCTCGACCCTGTAGTGTCATTGTTACTTTGGGGTTTCATATCTACAGAATACTAGAGGTAGTTCCAACTATTGTTCCACCTAAAAAGTGTCGCAAGGTAGTATCTCATAGTGCAAAATTCAGCTTCTTCACAATTTGTTCAAAAGGGGAATAGAAGGACACTGCAACCACTACAGCCTCTCCCCTTGCACCTTCTATCCAATAGAAGCAGGTCAACAAGGTTGTAGAAAAGCACAAAGATTCCTTCTACACACCTTCTTCTCATGTAGCTCGAATTTTTTAACAACCTCAGCTTCAATAGGTTCATGACAAACTTCCACAAACTAAGTAGCGCGACGTCTCCAGCAATACAAGCAGCTCACCAAGATGGAGATCCAGCAAATGCTTTTCCCTCTCCCCCGAGAACTCAACACAATGGATACTATTGCTTCATAAGGAGGGAGGATTGATCCAAGTGTATATCGGTGGCCACCCACCTTTTCCGACTGGCTCAAAATAGTTTTCTGGCAATTTTGGCAATTTACTATTATTAGCAGGTTTTAACCTCCGGGGCCATTTTGAGGGCCTAAACAAAGGTTTTTTGAGGTCGAGATTCTAAATTATAGGCAAAGGCATGATTGAGCCCCCAAAATTAATCTCCTCAATGATACCTTTCCAACGAGCTATCATTTTCCTAAAATGGAGATCGTATGCAAATGTTACGACCCCGAGAAGTTGATGTACTAACTTACCCAAATGGGGCCCACTTGACTTTTGACGCTTCATCTCATAGGGTTAGGTTTTTGAATGTCTAGCATTTTTGGCATTCCTGTTTATTGTAAAAAGGCCTTCAGAGCCTCATTTTAATAACCTTCTTGCGAATGCGAGTATCCATCACATCTCTTCTCAGAGATAAGCTACCACCATTCGAGCGAGTCTTTCACTCTGTATTTTTATAGTCTCTCTACATTTGTTTCATTAATAGAAATCATGTATTACTATATATATGTGTTTATGGTTGCATCTCTAATACCTTTATGTTATATTATTGAATATCTGTGATATCTCTATGCATTTCTTTATTATATCTCCGATCTCATTTCGTGCCGAAAATATCTGGATCAGTGGTATCAGAGCAGGTTGCTCTTAATTGTTTTTTCAATGCATATTCCTGACAAGGTCCGAGTATAGCAATTTGGGTCTCAATATTGGCTCTCTTGAATAAAATCACTCTCTCACACCCAAGAAACCCTCAATGGAGAAAGAAAATAAAAACGACAGAGTAGATGATCCTATCAATATATTGCTTGAGCAAGCTCTCACGCAACAGAGGGACGAAATGATGGAGAATTTTTCCCACATCCTTAAACGCCTGCTGATAGCATCAGGCACATCTTCATCAAGAGGCCACTTTGGAGGAACCTCACCTTTCAAGGTACAATTTAATTTTGATGTTCCTGTATTTGAAGGACAGATAGATGCAGAAGCCCTAGAAAAATGGTTAACTCTACTAGAAGGTTATTTCTCTGTTCACAATTTTTATGACAAAGAAAATATCACCTTCGAACTCTTTAAATCTCTCCCTCATGTTAAACATTGGTGGGAAACTTACTGGGAGCAAAGTTCCATAGAGGAGTCTGGAATATATGGGGCCGATCCCACTTGGTATTTTTTTGTG
>JZKD02S0792138.1:331547-344257 GCA_000966675.3 Picea glauca | reverse complement strand
TATAGAATAGTATTACCTAAAAATATATCAAAACTCATACTGTTATCCATCAAACAAACTTGGGTCCATTACCCAAACCTGGGTTCTCCAACTTCTCATGGCCATAACTCTCTAATTGTAAGGAGTTATGTGATGTTCCACATACCACCCGAATGGCATGAAAAGAACTATCCATATAGGATAGTTTTATTGAAAAATTCATTGACCTTAATATCATTATTCCACAAATAATCATGGGTTCTCTAGCCATACTTCTAGGATAACTCAATCCGTAAAGCGTCTTCCCGTGAGGGATTTCACCATAAGGGGACCACTTTGGATTTCATCCATTTGTACTTATTATCAACCTTGACAAGAAAATAATGAGTCATCTTTACATCAAACAAACTTGGGTCCATTACCCAAACCTTTGTGCTACTATAATTCGCTACCATACTTTCTCCAAGGGTTGACATCAATCTACAATATCACTCTCCAATAGTTGACATCAATGACAACCAACAATCCATACCAACTATCCATCAACCTAAGCCAATTGTCTAACAATCTCCCCCTTTTGCATTGATGGAAACAATTAGTCATGATAACATTCATTCTTATGCTCTTTATCAATGTTTCTATCTCTCCCCCTTTGAAATCAATGGCAAAGGGTATCTCCCTTTGGGGATACTCCCCTTGATTGAACTCTCCTTGGGGATGCTCCCCATGTTTACGTGCCTTTGATTTTTCTTTTTGTTTATAATCCTCTGATTACTCTCTTTTCCTTCATATGAATAATATCTGAGATCTCCCCCTTTGATAAAGGGTATCACTCTGAAGTCATATCACTCATTCTTCCCTTGTGACAATCGCTACCTTTGGAAACATGCATATATGCTCTCTCTCTCCAAGAATTTACCTTTTTCATATGATAAATATCTCGCCCTTTGTCCTATTTATGGTGCTTCCTCATGTACATCTAAGACATATAAGATAATCATTCAAAAGTATTCATTTTGGAGTAGAAATTACTCCTATTCTCTAGCAAAGATACTCAAGGGATTCCAATGGAAGTGGTTTTGTAAAGATGCATGCCACTTTTTCTTTTGTTCCCACATATTGAACTCTGATGTTATTCTCTACAACCCGTTCCCATAGAAAGTGTTACTTGATTGGAATGTGCTCTGTGTTGGATTTTATCACCGGGTTTTTGAGATACTGATGGTGCTTGTATTATCATAATAGATTGGATTGGTATCATCATACTCAACCTGTATATCTGTCAGAGTTTGTTTCATCCAAAGAGCATGTGTACAACATGAAACTACTACAATATACTCTCCCTTGGTTGTAGATAAAGATACTAATGATTTTTTTCTTTCTTAGCCATGATACTAAACACTCACCCAAGTAGAACGTTGCTCCACTAGTGCTTCGTCGGTCATCAATACAACCTGCCCAATTTGCATCTGTGTAGGCAATAAGTGATAGATAATTTCCTTTTGGATACCATAATCCAAACTCTTATGTTCCTTTGAAATATCTGAAAATCCTCTTCATGGCTAATACATGTGATTCCTTTGGTGCTGCTTGAAATTGTGCCACCTATCCAACTGCTTGCATTACATATGGTCTAGATTTTGTCACATATAGTAAGCTACCAATCATTGACCTATATTGCCTCTAGTTTGCAGAGTTTCAATCATCATCTTTGCTCAACTTTCAACTGGTTGGCATAGGAGTGGTAACTAGTTTGAAATCTTCGATTCCAAACCTCTTTAAAATTTCTATGATATACTTAGTTTGAGAAATAAAAATTCCTTGGTTTCTTTGACATAGATGAAGACCCAAAAAGAAGGATAGTCCTCCAAGTAATGACATTTAAAATTCATTATTCATATCCTTTGCAAATTTCTGGCTTAACTTGTCATTAGTACTTCCAAAACAATATCATCAACATAAATTTCAATTAATAAAATATTACCTTGAGTTACCTTGATGTAGAGGTTGTTGTCTACGCTTCCTTTTCATAGTTCATAGGGAGTTTTGTCATTGTTGTTTCTCAGAATTACTCTGTTTTGAATGTGAACTTATGTATGCATTGCATGTGTCCAAAAAATATCTGTCAATTTAGAATCCATTAGCATTGTTCGAGCCACTTCCTGTGTAATTATCATCCATTATGATAATGTTCATTTTTCTTTGAACCAATCTATGAATCCATTCTGTCGTCCACTATCATATATCTATCCAAACCTGCTAAGTGTTCTTATGAATCCATATTTGTCCATACTTTCCAAGACTCTAATTGAGCAATTCTCCATAATGTTGACCCATTTATCACTATACCATCATGAAGTCTTGATTAATCTATTAAACTGTACTTATTCTAACTAAATTCTCTGAATATTTCTTCTCAAACTTTGCAAGTTTCTTGAAGGATGGTTCTTTGGTCTATCACAACTATCACATAGACTCCACCTATCTAATATTCATATTACTTGGGATTCTCTAAGTTGGATGGCTTAGAACAATTCCTGCTCTGATATGTATTCATCATCATCTTCATTGGTAGATTCATTATCTCTCTGAGCTCTCACTTCTTTGTTTCTATCTGTGGATTCATATTTCACTACAATGCCTGAAAGTACAATTTCTTGAACCTATTCCTTATTTACCTGTCCTTCCTTTCTTTCAGTTATTTTCCAAACCTTTATGTATCTGACATCTTTCCTTTTCTATGTAGATTTTTCTTCATCTTGTTCTATTGTCAATCTTGCGATATCTAGTACCTAGTATTTGTTCACCTGTTCTTCCTATTTTCTTATCCATACTTTCTTATATCTTATATCAATATTCTCTTTCATGGAAGTATCGATCGTTCTTCTACAATAACAGGCTATGTGTCCATAGTTATGACATTTGTAACACTCAATGTTACGTGTGACCATGAAGGCATAGTCTGCTTGAACATTTCTTTTATAATCCCTGCAATCTGCAACCTTATGTCCAAAGTTAGTACAAAAAAATAAATTACCATAAAATAAATTTTCATACCTAGGAGTGAATGATCTTCTTTGTGGCGTAGTCCTTCTGAATTTTTTCCTTGACTGATCATGATCATTATTGAATCTTATTTGCGGCTTGAACATGGATGGTATTCTTGAAGATGTATCTTCAATAGTTTTCTTAGATTCGGGTTGACCATGATTCCTTCCTTTGAGTACTCCTACATAACTCTTTCTATTTTCTTCATTCTTCTTTTCTAGCAATGTAGAGTGCTTCTCTTCATTCTCTACAAATGATGTGGATGTTTATGTCACTCCAACGTTCTTGTTGAGCTTGACGATTTTGAATCTTAGTGTGACAACTTCTTCTTCAATATTCTCAACCTCTTCTTCTTTCTTCATTATCTGAGACTTCATGACCTCTTCTATTTTCTTTGCTTCTTCAAGTTGGATTTTCAATGTAATTATTTCTTCTTACAGTCTTCTCTATTCTTGACCAAACTCTTCCTCAAGTTGGTTTAAGTCATTGGTTCTTTCCTTGAGATGATCCATCAATATATTTTCTCTCTTTTCTGCTTCTTCTATGTTGGCTTCTAAACATTTCTTTTGATAGTGTAGAGTTTCTTCAATTCTTCTAGCCTCTTCTAGTTGAACTCTTAAATTCTTGATGACTTGTTGATCCTTATCGGAACCTTGAACACTTTTATTTTTCTTCATCAATTATTTCTTGGATGACTTGTTTTATTCTCTTTCTTTCCTTAGATATTTAATTGCACTAATCAATGTTTCTCTGTAATCAACTTTTTCTTCATCATACTCTTCCTCTTCTGAATCTGTTTGACATGATGAGCATATTTCTTCTTGTTCTGTATCTACATCTTCTTTGGGATTTTATGAATCTATGTTGGGTGAAGAATATATGTCATGTAACTTATCCCAAAGTTATTTGGCTGATGAACATTTACCAACCTTTTCTCTTACCGGTTTAGGTAATCCTTCCCAGATGAAATCAATTTCTAGTTTGTTATTCTTCTTCAATTCCTTCTTGGTTGAAGTCTTTTCCCTTTTTGAACTATCATATCCTGTAAAAAATGATAACCAATTATAATTTCCCTATGTCTGTAAAAATACTTATGTCCTTCTACTCCACATATCATACTTAAAACCATTCTGACCATTAAACTTTGGTACTCCATTCTCAGAATAATCCATTATCTCCTTCTAGTTGTTAAACTATTTCATGAAAGAACCTCGCTCTGATACCAACTGTTGGATTACTGAGAGGGGGGTGAATCAATAACAGTGTAATTATAATCCTTTTTCTTGTGTAGTTCTGCTTGTAGTTTCTTCTTTTCTCTACTGATAACTTCTATGGAACACATCAATTCTTCTCGATAGTCAACTTTTACTTCTTCAATTTCTTCTTCGACTTCTTCCTATTCTTCTTCGGTTTCTTTATATTCTTCTTTAGAGCCTTCTTTGTCATAGTATTTTACTTCCATGAATAGAAATTTTCATGTCTCACTTCCACTGAATTCATCTTCATTTGATGATGAGATGTCTTCTTTGTTGCATAAGCTTTTCTTGAAAACTTTCTTTGTAGTTATTTTGCCTTTATATGTGTGTTTTCCTTTTGAGTAACCTTCATCATTTCTCTTTTTCTTATGAGGACATTTGTTAGCAAAATAACCAATACCATCACAATTAAAAAAAATTAAAGGAAGCTTACCTCTATAACTAGCATCAGTTCCCTTGTTCAGTCTTTTGAAGAAGTTGGCCACTTCTTCATCATGTTCTGAGATGTCACTGCTGCTACTATATTCTTCTTGTTCCTTTTTCTTTTTCTTTGATCTTTTGGATGCTTTGAAGGTTGCTTATTTTACATCTGGATTTTCCTGTTCAGTTCTCATTTCATATGCTATGAAGATCCCATGAAGTTCGTCCATGCTTATTGAGTTTAGATCTGATCTTTCTTCTAATGCTGATATCTTAGAGTTAAATCTCATAGGAAGAGATCTTAGTACCTTTTGAACAATTACAGATTCTTCGATTTCTTCTCCCAATCCTATGATTGCATTCATTGTTTCATCAACTCATAAGAAGTAGGCTGCAATATTATCATCTTCCTTCATTTTTAGTTGTTCGAACTAACCTCTGTAAGTTTGAAGATTTGTTGCTTTGACTTTTGTATCTCCTTCATAAATATTTCGAAGATTGTCCCAAATCTCTTTAGTGGATTTACAATGTGCAACTTTCGTGAATACCATATCACTGAGACCATTCAAAAGTGCATTTTTGGATTTGGAATTATTCTCATGGAGTTTCATTGTTTTTCATTTGTTGGTGGAATTGTTGGTGTTGTGTATCCATCTACAATTGATTGCCAAACTTGAAATCCCTATGCCTATATATATGTCTTCATCCTTATGCTCCAAAAAGCATACTTTTTTCCATCAAACTGTGGTATTCCATTTTTATACAAGTTGTTACTCTCCACGAGGTGTATAATTGATGATGTTTGTACATATTGATGAGTCATATTTGATGAGTAGTTGATACATGATTGGTACATACTTGGTACATGGTTGGAGAAACTTGTTAGTAGTATTGTTGACACATGGTTTATGGATGATGCAGCATACTTGTATTATCAGAAACACATATTGATCTTCGTGATGATTATGAGTTGTTGTGTTATACTTGGTTGATGCACATCTTTGAGAGTTTTCTTGGTGATTAGTCTTAGTGAGTAGATCTGATTTGGTTGATAAAATTGATGAGACAGGTTGGTGTGATAGGTTGTTTGGACAAGTTGTTGTGACAGGTTTTTGTGACAGGTTATTTGTATAGGTTCGGTGCATGGTTGATGCACTTGTTCATGGTATAGTTGAGGTATAGGTTGGTGCATGGTTGATGCACTTATTTATGGTACAGGTTGATTACAGGTTGGCTGGTATAGGTTGGTGCATTGTTGATGCACTTGTTTATGGTACAGGTTGATGCATGGTTCAGGTTATTGGTACAATTTGATTGGTACAAGTTTACAACGGTATATCTCACAATGATAGTGTGACAATGGTTCCATCATTATACTTCTACTTCAGGGCGGTTGGATGGGGCAAGGACAAGTGGTTGTAGCCACTTTCCGATTGTAGTCGAAGAACATAGGGGGTTGTATCCTCCTTCTAGTTGTAGCTAGAGAATTGAGGAGTTGGACCTTCCCTGAGGTTATACCGTAAGAAACTAAGGGGTTGGAGCCTCCTTCCAATTGCAGCTGGAAAACAAAGGAAATAAATAAGAGGAAAGGATCTCTCATTTATACTCTCCAAGTAGCTTCCTTAAAAACATCTTCTAGGTCACTTTTCCCACTTTCCTTATTTTAGGGTTAACTCACTTTTAATTTCTCCATTAGATTTATTATTGAAATAATTTATTTTGTATTCACTTTGAATTATAATACACTCATCACTTCACTTTATTATTTACCTTTTAAAATATCTTAAACCACTTTGACTACTTTGACCTTTTGGGGATTATAGATGACATATGAGGGTCCTCCAATTTCGTAAGGCCATAGCTCTCAAACCGTGAGAAGTTATGTGACATTCCACATACCACCAGAAATGGAATGACATGTAATATCAATATATAATAGTATTACCTGGAAATATATCAAAACTCATACCATTATCAATCAAACAAACTTGGATCCATTACCCAAACCTGGTTCTCCAACTTCTCATGGTCATAACTCTCTAACCATGAGGAGTTATGTGATGTTCTACATACCACCAGAAATGGAATGAAAAGCACTATCCATATAGGATAGTTTCACTAAAAAATTAACTAACCTTCATCTCATTATTCCACAAATAAGCATGGGTTCTCTAACCATACTTCTAGGATAACTCAATCCACAAAGCGTCTTCCCGTGAGGGCTTAACCATAAGGGGATCACTTTGGAGTTCATCCATTTGTACTTATTATCAACCATGAAAAGACAATAATGAGTCATCTTTACATCAAATAAAATTGGGTCCATTACCCAAACCTTTGTGCTACTAGAATTCGCTATTGTAATTTCTCCAAGGGTTGACAACAATCACTAAAGGTTGACATCAATCTACAATATCACTCTCCAATAGTTGACATCAATGACAACCAAAAATCCATACCAACTATCCATCAACCTAAGACAATTGTCTGACACATACAACATTAATCCAATGATCATAATGTGGAAAAATAGATCAAGTGCACTCGTCATCAAAGGATCCAACTTTATCGAGTTGTCAAAGCAGGGCAGCTCCTGCACCAAGGCAAGTGGCTCACCGGGGGCCAA
Source organism: Picea glauca (assembly GCA_000966675.3). Taxonomy (NCBI): domain Eukaryota; kingdom Viridiplantae; phylum Streptophyta; class Pinopsida; order Pinales; family Pinaceae; genus Picea; species Picea glauca. The sequence continues at coordinate 336,928 of JZKD02S0792138.1, read as the reverse complement.
ATTCAACATAAATTTCCTCATATGATGGGGGATATCAATACAATGGATACCATTGATTCCTAAGAGGAGAGGATTGATCCAGATGGATTTTGGTGGCCTCCCATATATTCCAACTAGCTCATTTTGGCAGTTTTCTAGTTTGGCAGTTGTTTCCCTAGTTTTCAGGTCCTTGACTTGCGGGGCCATCTTGAGGCCCTAAAAAATGTTTTTTAGGGCTCACGAGAGTGAAAATTACCTTGTATAGATAACAACAAAATCTGTAGTCCTCATATATACCTTTCTAATGGGATATCGTGTGCCTAAAAGGGAGATCGTATGCAAAAGTTACAACCCTGGGAAATTAATGTACTAACTTACCCAAACGAGGCTTGCATGACTTTTGGCACTTCATCTCCTACGGTTAGGTTTTTTGGATATCTAAGGTTTTTGGAATTCTTGTTTATTGTAAAAACACCTTCAAAGCCTCATTGTAATGATCTTCTTGTAAATGAGCGCAACTGTCACATTTCTTCTTAGAGATAAGCCACCATCGTTCTAGCAAGCTTGTTTCCACTGCATTTTATAGTTTCAACTTATTTCCTTATTGAATAGAAACCAATTTTATTTTATATATGTTATTTTGTGTTAAGCATAATTTGATAATAATATGTATTCATTTTGTTCTACAAATATATTATGGATTAGTGGTATCATAACGGGCTTCTGCTTGTCATTCTTAATGCATGTCCCCAATGAGGTCAGGGTACAAAGAATTGGGTATCGAGCTTGTTTCTCTTGAGGAAAAAATCTCTCACATACCCAAATGACTTCGCATGGTAGAAGAAAATAAAGATGATGAGACAGGAGATCCCTTCAAAATGTTTCTCGAGAAATCCCTCACACAACAAAGGCACGAGATGATGGATAGTTTTGTGCAAATCCTTCGACGACTACCAACAAGCGATGCATCTTACTCAAACGGAGGTGCTTCCCCCTTCAATGCACAAATCAACTTTGATATTCATATATTTGAAGGTCATATAGATGTATATGTGGTAGACAAATTGTTGAATCTTCTAGAAGGGTATTTCTCTATCTATAGTTACTTCTCGAATAGAGAAAATATTACTTTTGTGCTCCTCAAAGTTGTCCCCCATGTCAAAGATTGGTGGGAAACGTTATGTGAGTGAAATAAAATAGAGGAACCCTCATTATTTATAGTCATAGTCACCTGGGAGTCCTTTAGGGATGCTATTAAGGAACACTACTACCTTGTTGGAAGTTATGACGACCTGTACACAAAATGGACCACACTGCGGCAAGAAAGAGACCAAGTGGTGCCCAAGTTCACAAATATCTTCCATACCTTGCGCACCAAGATGGGTATCAAAGATTCTGAGCGACATATGGTGCTAAAGTATTACGATGGTATGCATAGATACATCCAGGATGAAATGGAGTTTCTTGACATCTCATCCTTGGGCAGGGCCTACCGATATGCCGTCAAAATCAAGAAGAAGCTCAAACAAAAGATGCGACAATTTGGGCTTGGGAACCCCTCGCAGTAAAATCCATGAAAGGGTGGCCACAACCCATAGAACAAAGGACAGAGAAAAGATGAAAATCCTTAGGAAAAATAGTCTAGGCCGCAAGAAAATAAGGACATCGAAAATAAAAAGAAAGATTATGGGAAGTGGTGCGACTTCCATAAGAGCCCTTGGCATAACATTGTTGATTTCTGTTCGAAGCAGTCATTGGTGGCTGAGGTTAAATCCTATGAATCAGATGCGGGTTCCAACTATGAGTCATAAATAGAAATGGGGAGATGGATCATAGAAACATAACCCAATGCTATCGCTTCTACCACCAAGCTCTAGCCCGATGAAACAGACGAGCCAGGGGAAGGAGAACACCTTTTTTATTCACAGATGTGGGTGAAGGGTACCTGTTGTGGGTGGGAAATCCCTCCTACGGACTAACACTAAGGGTTTTATCATGCATGAAGAAATGACCTAAAGATTCTTACTTTTTAAGATCATCCCATGCCTAAACCCCATTACTCATATATAAATACAAGTCTCAAGAGATTAAGTTGACGTACCTTATTTTTCGTGTTTTGATGTCGATCCCTTTTCGTGCTTGGTCATTATTTGACTGCAACTCTCCTCCCAATGATGACCTGCATTCACTAAAGAAAAACAAAGAACTTCGCATGCATTTGATATATGAACTAATAGGTTAGAGATTTAATCAATCATACAATCAATATTCCAATAATGACAATCTCATATGGTGGGATGGGAAAAGCAATTCTTTTATTAACTTCACAATGATGCCTTATAATGATAAAGTCAGCCACTGCTCCTCGATCTTGGTCCTGGGATCTTCTTCCACTGTCTTCCAACTGCTTTTCTCTATACTTCTCTTTGCACAAGGATGGCTAAAGGTTTGGACAAAGGGAATGCTTAATCGGGTATAGTTTCTTTACTATGATTCTCCTTCTCCAAATGGGACCCATACCCCTTATTTTATATGTTAGAAGGAGCTAGGTATTTGGTCGAATGACCAGCCATGCATGGTCGAAAGGTTTAGTTAACTTACCCAAAGTTGTGTGTTATGTCAACAACTTTCCTTTTTCCATGCTTTTATAGGTACACACGGGTTGTCTTGGGTCAGATAGCTTGTACACATGTGTAGTAATGGAGCACGGCATGTGGGCCTTTCTAAAAGGGGTTTTTAAGAAGAGTTGTTCAGTAGTGTTTTGGAAAAGAAGGAATCTGAGATGGCCTGATGCCAGGTAAGCATGTCTGGTGCAAATTAGGGTTATAACAGATGCCCCTTAATGTGTGAGGTCAGAAGAGCATCTAATGGCTGAAATACATTAACAATCCTCACTGATGTTCCGAACAAGTGAGCCCAAGGACCAGAAATTGGGAGGTATCATCTGCAAAATAATAACTGTCTCACCGAGGTAGGCATACCCATGCTCGAGATAAAATAAAATCATGGCTACCAATCAAATACACTATATATCCATGTCATATAATGATATAAAGTGTATCCGCAAGAAATACACAGCGAAGCTACATCTCGAAATCAAAAAGTTATACATGTAGAGTATCCATCTTCTAGAAGTTGATAAGGCCTGATGGCTGGAGATGAGGTCTTCAGAGCTCGAGCAACAACTTCAAACTCTTCAAAACTTTAGTAGGAGTGTAATATGAGTGTACGACTTCACTACCCATAGGTCTTCGACGGCTCGTCGGTCATGGACTAGAGAATCTTGATTATCAGACTGAAGGCTTGATTGATTTTGAAGAAAGACTTGATTGGACTTTCAGGATGGCTAGACATGAGGGAAAGAGACAAACTGCAGAGGGGTTGACTCAGGCTTGGTAAAAAATTCCCTTGGACAATAGCATGACAAATGATGAGACTCAAGTAGCATGGCATTAACATAAGTTTACGAGGTAGGAGGCAACACAAACTCTCCATATGTTTGGAAGAATAACCAAATGGAGGAGGACATAGCTCAATGTAGCGGGAACAACTTCCTAAGGTCATATGAAATCCCAAGGTTTGAAAAACAAACGAACAGATGTGCCTTATCCAAGGGAGACACATTGTGCTTCCAATAAAAAGAAAATACTTTTCCCTTCTTCATTTTGGGGTATATTTGATTTTTTTTTTGTCTTTTTCAATAATTTTGGAAAAAGAATAAAAGAATGTTATTACAAAGGAGGAATGATTGTTACAAACATACAAGTTCGAGGTGTAAGGACAATATTTATGTTCAAAGTAAGGACACTCAGGAATAATCCCTCTTGGGACCAAAGGTGTCAAGACACAGAGGCAAAGTGCTACAGGGCTTGAGTATAAGGCATGCTTCAGATGGTTCAGTTGAGAGCAACATGGAGCCGACATTAGACCAAAGACACAGATATGTAAATGCGGTTAACAAAACACACAATGGTAACATCCTTCGATGTAAGTTTAACAAGCCCAAAGAAGGTAAAATCGATGGTTTTTCATATTTAGAGAGTCTGAAAAACATAAAAGGAGACTCCAACGGGTTACCTTTTTCGAAGGTAGTCTAGTCGATTCGAAAAAGGGGTAAACTAGCACCGATAAGACGTCTATTCAAAACCATTTTAACGAGTGTGATAAAGACAAGATCGCTTGGCCATTTTTTCATTTTTAAGGACTCTGAAAAAAGATTAACTATGGACTCCGTTAGGAATGTTCTTCTGGACCATTTTAACGAGTGTGAAACAATAAGGTCACTCAACGATCTTTTCAATTTTAGGGAGTCTAAAAAGAGCTTAACTATGGACTCCGTGGGGGTTTCTTTTTCGTAAATTTAGTCCCTCAGGCCCGAAATTAGGGTTAAAATTATACCTGAGAATACTCTTCTAGGGATCTGAAGCCTCTAGAGTATACCTTTGTTCGTACAGTTAACTGTCCAGACCAAAAAAGGAGTAAAATACCGTCAAATAGACGTGACTTCAAATTTTAGTTTAATGAGCGTGAAAGACCACAAGATCGCTCGACAATATTTTCATGTTTAGAGGGTCTGAAAAGGGCTTAAAAGAAGACCCGTTATATTCTGGGAGAAAATCATCTTCCTGAACTAAGACCATGCCAATGGTTGACTCTGTTGCCGCCAAGTATAATAAGAAATCTTTGTTATAGTTGGGTGGCCAAAGTAGAGGGGCAGTTGTGAGGGCATGTTTCAATGCGTCGAAGGAGCATTGAGTGGAATCATCCCAATGAAAAGGAACGTCTTTCTTCAGTAAGCACATAAATCCCTTTGTGGTCTCAGCATAGTTGATGATGAAACATCTTAAAAAATTCACCTTGCCTTATAGACTCTGAAGTTGAAGGATTTTGCATGGGGGAGGCAACCGAACTATTGCCTCAACCTTGAGAGGATTGACCATGATCCCTGTTGTTGACACTATGAAACCTAACAAACGTATTGATGTTACGCAAAAGCTGCACTTGTTTGGATTCAAGCGAATCTAGAAGTAGCAATATCGCTCAAAGATAAGTCAGAGGTGTGTGGGATGATCCGTTCTCTTGCAATATCGAGATGCTAAATCATCTAAATAGACCTCGACTATATTCTTGAGATCATGGAAAGAGAAAGACATGGCCTGCTTAAAGGTTTCTCTATCATTTTTTAGACCAAAGTGCATCTTACGATACACGAATGTACCCCATGGACAAATGAATGTCATTTTGTGTTGCTCTTCGGGTTTGATTTGTATTTGATTATATCCCAAAAAATCATCCATGAAATAAAAGGCCTCGCACATTCATCAATTATTTGGTCAATGAATGGTGTGGAAAAATTGTCTTTTGGACAGTCCTTGTTCAAATCATGGAATTTTGTACATACA
>JZKD02S0792138.1:288044-331497 GCA_000966675.3 Picea glauca | reverse complement strand
ATCTGAGATGGCCTGATGCCAGGTAAGCATGTCTGGTGCAAATTAGGGTTATAACAGATGCCCCCTAATGTGTGAGGTCAGAAGAGCATCTAATGGCTGAAATACATTAACAATCCTCACTGATGTTCCAAACAAGTGAGCCCAAGGACCAGAAATCAGGAGGTATCGTCTACAAAATAATAACTGTCTCACCGAGGCAGGCATACCCATTCTCGAGATAAAATAAAAATCATGGATACCAATCAAATACATTGTATATCCATGTCATATAACGATATAAAGTGTATCTGCAAGAAATACACAGTGGAGCTACATCTCGAAATAAAAAAGTTATACATGAAGAGTATCCATCTTCTAGAAGCTGATAATGCCTGATGGCTGGAGATGAGGTCTTCAGAGCTCGAGCAACAAATTCAAAATCTTCAAAAATTTAGTAGGAGTGTAATATGAGTGTACGACTTCACTACCCAGAGGTCTTCGACGACTTGCCGATCATGGACTAGAGAATCTTGATTATCAGACTGAAGGCTTGATTGATTTCGAAGAAAGACTTGATTGGACTTTCAGGATGGCCAGGCATGAGGGAAAGAGACAAACTGCATAGGGGTTCACTCAGGCTTGGTAAAAAATTCCCTTGGACAATAGCATGACAAATGATGAGACCCGGTAGCATGGCATTAACATAAGTTTACGAGGTAGGAGGTAACACAAACTCTCCATATGTTTGGAAGAATAACCAAATGGAGGAGGACATAGATCAATGTAGCGGGAACAACTTCCTAAGGTCATATGAAATCCTAGGGTTTGACAAACAAATGAACAGATGTGCCTTATCCAAGGGCGACACATTGTGCTTCCAATAAAAAGAAAATACTTTTCCCTTCCTCATTTTGGGTTATATTTGAATTTTTTTTCGTCTTTTTCAATAATTTTGGAAAAAGAATAAAAGAATGTTACATTACAAAGGAGGAATGATTGTTACAAACATACAAGTTTGAGGTGCAAGGAAAATATTGATGTTCAATGTAAGGACACTCGGGAAGAATCCCTCTTGGGACCAAAGGTGTCAAGACACAGAGGCAAAGTGCTACAGGGCTTGAGTATAAGGCATGCTTCAGATGGTTTAGTTGAGAGCAACATGGAGCTAGGATTAGACCAAAGACGCAGGTATGCAAATGCGGTTAACAAAACACACAATGGTAATGTCCTTCGATGTAAGTTTAACAAGCCCAGAGAAGGTAAAATCGATGGTTTTTCATATTTAGAGAGTCTGAAAAACATAAAAGGAGACCCCAACAGGTTACCTTTTTCGAAGGTAGTCTAGTCGATTCGAAAAAGGGGTAAACTAGAATCGATAAGACGTCTATTCAAAACCATTTTAACGAGTGTGATAAAGACAAGATCACTTGGCCATTTTTTCATTTTTAAGGACTCTGAAAAAATATTAACTATGGACTCCGTTAGGAATGTTCTTCTGGACCATTTTAATAAGTGTGAAACAATAAGGTCAGTCGACGATCTTTTCAATTTTAGGGAGTCTGAAAAGAGCTTAACTATGGACTCCGTGAGGGTTTCTTTTTCGTAAATTTAGTCCCTCAGGCCCGACATTAGGGTTAAAATTATACCTGAGAATACTCTTCTAGGGATCTGAAGCCTCTAGAGTATACCTTTGTTCGTACAGTTGACTTTCCAGACCAAAAAAGGAGTAAAATACTACCGGATAGACATGACTTCAAATTTCAGTTTAACGAGCGTGAAAGGCCACAAGATCGCTCGACAATATTTTCATGTTTAGAGGGTCTGAAAAGGGCTTAAAAGAAGACCCGTTATATTCTGGGAGAAAATCATCTTCCTGAACTAAGACCATGCCAATGGTTGACTCTGTTGCCGCCAAGTATAATAAGAAATCTTTGTTATAGTTGGGTGGCCAAAGTAGAGGGGCAGTTGTGAGGGCATGTTTCAATGCGTCGAAGGAGCATTGAGTGGAATCATCCCAATGAAAAGGAACGTCTTTCTTCAGTAAGCACATAAATCCCTTTGTGGTCTCAGCATAGTTGATGATGAAACATCTTAAAAAATTCACCTTGCCTTATAGACTCTGAAGTTGAAGGATTTTGCATGGGGGAGGCAACCGAACTATTGCCTCAACCTTGAGAGGATTGACCATGATCCCTGTTGTTGACACTATGAAACCTAACAAACGTATTGATGTTACGCAAAAGCTGCACTTGTTTGGATTCAAGCGAATCTAGAAGTAGCAATATCGCTCAAAGATAAGTCAGAGGTGTGTGGGATGATCCGTTCTCTTGCAATATCGAGATGCTAAATCATCTAAATAGACCTCGACTATATTCTTGAGATCATGGAAAGAGAAAGACATGGCCTGCTTAAAGGTTTCTCTATCATTTTTTAGACCAAAGTGCATCTTACGATACACGAATGTACCCCATGGACAAATGAATGTCATTTTGTGTTGCTCTTCGGGTTTGATTTGTATTTGATTATATCCCAAAAAATCATCCATGAAATAAAAGGCCTCGCACATTCATCAATTATTTGGTCAATGAATGGTGTGGAAAAATTGTCTTTTGGACAGTCCTTGTTCAAATCATGGAATTTTGTACATACACAAATCGTGCCCTATTTCTTATTGACTGGCATAGGATTTGACACCCATTGGGTCAAATGGATAGACTAGATAAAACGAGCTTTTAGCAGTTTCTCAACTTCAACCTTAATGGCTTCTACTTTCATGGGATTAACTAGACGAAGCTTCTGCCAAACAGGCTTGGCATCTGGATAAGTTGTGATTTCATGTTTGACTATTTTTGGATCGATGCCTGGCATTTCCTCGTAAGACCAGGAAAAAACGTAGCGGAATTTTTTAAAAAGATCTATGTAGACTTGAATCTCTTCAGGAGAATAGTTAGCTCCGACGAAAACATTCTCCATGATGCCAGGGGTTCTAGAGATATTAATCGGTATATTTTTAGCAATAGTTTCCATATTACCCTCGGCATAAACCTCATGTGTAGCTAAGGGATTAATAGGAGAAGACCTATATCTAGTCATATTCAAGGTGAATTCCCCTGCTTCAATTATGCTTAAATCTGGGAGGAAGTATGATCTGTGATGGAGATCATCTCAGGGTTTGTTCAGACTAGTCAATGCTTCAACTATTTCTTCGTCAGAGGGCAATACTAAGTCTAATGAATCGGTATCAGCTAGAGAGCCTTGAGCCCAAATAGGCTCTAGAATCGAATCTAAATCTTGTGCAGGAGTTGGATCTATATTGGCCAAAGATTGCTGACTAAAGAGTACACTACTTCGGCTGTGGCCAAGGGCATGGACATGCCAAGGTGCCTTGTCCCTTCCATCGTGGCCGATGGGGAAGGAAGTATCCACGGATCATTGAAGTAAGTCATGCGAAGTGATGAAAATTGGAAAATCTAAATATTATGGTGATCGGATATGAACTTGACATCGTCTTGAGGGGGCGGGTAATCAAAGGTACCCATCAAAGATGGGCACAAACCAACTCCTACGTTGAAGATGCCTAGTTGGGGATTATCAATCATCGGGACCGCAGATGCCCCCAATGAAGGGTCGGGTCTAGAGAAGGATAATTGATCAATGGTCACGATCCAACCCTCGTGTGGAAACAACAAGACCCAGAAAACTGTAGCAACCACTACTTGCATAGCATAATTCCAATTCCTACCTAACAAGAGATTATAGTCGAGGGATGTGTCAACTACTTCTACCTCGACGCACACAGTCTTCCCTCCTAATTGCACGGGGAAAGAGGGAATGATACCATGTGGTTGGAACGAATGACTGTCGAAAGAAGTGAGAAGAGTAGGTGATGGAGACAAAATGGGATGGCCAATGGCCTTCCAACATGCCAACAACATAATGCAAATCGAGGCACCCTCATCAACCATCGTACGAAAAATGTTCCAAGTAAAAGTTTTCATGGGGTGAGCCACTACTATCTGAAATGCTACGTGGTAAGGCAAACAAGTTTTTAAGTCGGATGTATCTAGCATGATTGTGCCCAGATTACAAGTCTCGGTAGATCCTAAAGTGGCTAAAAAAGCTTTCCTCTAGGAAGGGTAGCTTTGGAGGACCTCCAAAGCGGACATTGCACAAGGGGTTTGAGACAAATCCTCCACCACAGAATAGTTCTGGGAAACCCTTGTGTTTGGGTTGTGAGAATCTTTCTTGAATGCACCTTTTGGGATGTGTGTCATTATTTTGCCCAAATGTTTCTCGATCGGGAGAGGAAGAGATGGGAGTTCGATTTCTTTGCCCTTCTCAGAAGTGCTTGGTTTATTGTAGTTATGCACTCTAGTCGATATAAAATCATCACCCTTCATCATATACACATTTGCAGATGCAAGATTGTTCGAAGATAGAGAGGGTCCTTGACTTCCCCCTTCCGCGCTTGTAGAGGCTTGGGTTAGGTTTTTCCCATGTTGAAATGGATTGGTTAACACGACAGGTTGTTGTTGTGTCACAAAATTTTGGGCCTCTGCTAGCTGAGGACATTGGTGGGTTGGGTGGTCTTCCACACACAAGTTGCATAGATACCTTGCCTTTCGTTTCTCAGTGTTTCCCCCACCAACATTATTAGTGGGTTTCTTATCCCCCTTACCCTTCTTTCATTGTTTTTTCTTTCCTTCGGGCTACTGGGTGGCCTTTATATTTGTCGATTGCACATTCTGTGCATCCGATGTTTGGGTAGGGGGAGCAGCCGTAACAGTTGTCTGGCTGGCTGCTGTGTGTTGTATGAACAATTGTTGCAATTATTTCATCAGTTTTTTAGCGGGCTTTGTTTGTGCTGAACCCATGATACCATCGACATGTGGTCCAACTCTCTGTCTAGTTTTATCAAGTATTGAGCGTGGTGCATTTGGAAAGATCTCATATAATAAAATGGACTGAGAGTAGGTTAGCTCAAGTTGTTGAGATCTCATGATGGCATATTCTTTGGAAAACACTCTATACATCACGACGTCTTTGGATAATTGTGGGACTAAATACTTAAGGAACTACTCAAGAAGGAATGTTGGTGGGACTGGCACCTTAATTAAACTCTTCTGGCATCTCCATTCTCGGATATGATCAGAGATATGGTCTACTTTTGTTTGTGGGAAATTGGCCAACAATTTTGTGCCAATGTCGTAATGCACAGGTAATTGGAAATGGTTGAGGAAATCCATTGACAATTCACTGAAGGAAGAGTATCTTGAGCACTCGAGCTCAATGTACCATTTCACGACACTCCTAATGAGAGTACGTTGAAACAATCACAACTGTACGGAGTCGTCCTTTAATGAATTAGATGAGAACCAAAGGTGAAAAGTAGTCACATGATCTCCTGGATATTCATTAGGCTTGGCCTCGAACTTTGGTATGTCCGAAGGCAACTTCGTCGGCATAGGGGGCCAACGCGGATCATGACAGATAAGGTCATTCAACAACCTTATCAATTCTAGAAAATGCAAGATTTCCAGGAAAGGTAGTTTGGGTTGTTGGTGATAACCATGGAAAAAGGGACCTTGAGTTTGACTGGCACCAGGTTGCTAGGAAAAGTTTGGTTGTTAGCCTGGGTTCTGGTAAAAACCATGGCCATGACCAGCGTACGGATTCTACGTGTGAGAAGACATCATTGGTTGATTCCCAAAATAGGACGTAGATGGTTGGGCGTGCATTACATTCGAAGGACTTTGGGAAGGGTTGCCCCATGCCGATCCCATGGGGATAGACATAGTACCTTGTCCAGGGTTCCATTGGTTGTGAAAAGAATTTCCCCAGATCGACATTCCTGACGAGGAAGCTGATCCCTGCCAAGAATTCCAAGGCCCTGATGAGGAAGAAGTTCCTGGGTTTTCCCCCTATGCAAAAATAGTACCCTGCATAGGAATAGGTTGTCCATAACCAAGATTGCCCCCATTCGGGAAAGCAGCTGACAAGAAAGTGTTGTTACCAAACGCACCGAACAAAGAAAATGGTGTCAAACCTATTGGTATATTATGAGAAGGTGGTCCTTGACTCCCTGCTCCAAATAAACTATGGTGTGTGGGTGGCTCGGCAGATTGCTGGTGGGTGCCACCAAGCGAAGGGAATGAAGGAGGTATATGAACTCCCCCGTAATGGAAAGCATTAAAAGGAGATGAAGTTCCCCCCATGTGTCCTTGCAGAGGAGCGTTAGAGCTCCCTTCCGCCAGACCTAAAGTCTGTAAATTGGAGTAGGAAAGTACAAGAATTGTACCTGAGCTAGGCATCCTATATGAGAATAGAGGGACTGTCACACTCGGTGTGAAAGGGGAAGTGGTCGCCTCCATAGAAAGTATTGGACCACTTCTCGAGTTAGAGGCAATCGAGAACATGGTGGCTCAGAATGGTGACGGTGGGTTAGGAGGTGGAAAATCCCCTGTGGTGACAACCATAGTGGGAATTGAAGAATTTCGAGAAGAAGTGGCAGCATTTGTTTCCATTGTTGCTTGTGACACTGTCTGGCACTCGTAAGGGTTAATTGGTATGATGATGGGTGCCTAAATATCAATGGTTGGAGTTTCATATGGACCAAGATCTTTCGCTCCAAATTCTAAAACAGTCGTTTCCTCCAGATGTTGGTCAGGTACAATTTCTTATGACCCGGTCACTTCAAAAGACACTTGTTGGTCTATCTTTCGCCTTAGTGGTGGCGGAGGTGGCACCAGTGTAACCGGTGATAGGCCCAGAATCCTTCGTGACTGGCAGAGCTCGTGATACTACACTATTTGAGAATATAAAAGACACACTAAGGATTTCTATTCGTTCAGAAAACAACACACACTAAAAAGGTCCCTCCAAGATAAAACAAGAAAACACTAAACTAGTTGGAAGAATAGTTACAACAACCAACACTAGAGAAAATTACCAGTGCAAGTGCAACTCGAACATGGAAGCACCCTCTGGGTATACTCTACAAAACATGGCCCGATGTCTATCCTTGGTACCACGGTATACCCCCGCAGTCACCTATGTATGTCTCTAAAAAGATAGGCAACTAGGTTGCCAGTGCGCAAATAGTCACCAGGAGGGTACAGTTGAAAGTTGGGTAGACCACAATGAGCATGGTATTGAGCCTGAAACATGTCAAGGTTATAAAAGGCAAGTGGACTGGAAGACAATGGAGGGCCTCGAACAGATTCAAGACCCAGGAAGCTCTGTGGCAAATGCAGTCGATGGAATCCCAAGGCAAGCCCTCTATATGTGTTCTCCACTATGATTAGTCCAGCTTTGGAGGGGTTATCTCTGCAACCTTTCTGCACGCGACCTCATGTTTATCCCTTGTGTTAGAGGGGGGTCCCAGATGACTTTCACGATATTGTACTTTGACACTCCCTAACTCAGACTCCAATGTTTGATTTAATGGCCTTGAAGAGTTTCCTCTCCAACCTATTTCAAGGCCTTAACCCTAAACTAGTTGGTTGACCCTACAAACATAAAAAGTCTAATGAATTTTAGATTTAACATTAATTTTTATGGTTTGTCTTAAGTCAAAGGTTATGAAAGTGAAACTAGTGTTGTTTGAAAGATGAAAGAAAAATAAACAGAAAGCTAGAAACAAACTAACTTCTTCTTGAATCAAATCTTAAACAACTTTTCAAACTAAAAAAAAATTGTAAGATCTTTGAAAAACACACTCAAAGAAGGATTTCACTCGACTACGAGCTACTTATGATCTAAGTAAACCATCAAGAAATTATGAAAGAAAATACTTTTCCGTGGTTACTAATGCAAAACAACACTATTTAACCAAACAAAGAAATAAAAGGTTTTTTTTTTTTATTTGAATTCTCTCAAAGAAAAAAAGAAAAATATCAGCAAGTAAAAACCAAGAAAACTTTTGGCCTAAGTGCAGATCACAAAGAGTCACTTTAAAAATAACACACAAGCAAATTCAAACTAGACTCTCACACTTGTCTAAAAACCCTATAAAAAGAAAATTTTGAGGAAACCTTTTTAATGAAAAAGAAAGCTATTGATGTGATCAAACCTAAGTTACTGACCGCTATGACAAAGACCCAAAAACCTGAGAGGTATAAATATTTTCAAAGGAAAGGATGATTGCCTCACCTTAAACAAAAAAATTCTCCATAGGCACGCTTGTTTCCAGTTCAACAACAAACGTTTGCATGCAAGCTGTGTAAATTCAGGGCACGTGTACATGCGTGCTGACCTTATATAGGCCATGTGTATATCTGAAACTCTATGAAAAATGAAAATAAAAGAATTATATCCTAGACAAAGACTACTGGTACTAAGAACTAGGATCTCTTGAAGACTCAGACACTTACTTTAACAGAAAAAAGAAAACCATTCAAGGAAAACTTCATAGAACAAACCTATTTGAGGTGAAACCTAAGCTATAGATTGCAAACAACCACAACTAGAAAGAGTTCCAGAAAACCCGTGAGAAGGATTGTTTCTGACAGGGGAGAGGATGACTGCCTCTCTAAAAGATTTTTTTTGGAATCATACACGTGACTGACACTTCCTCGGCTAGCGTGTACATGTGAGCTGTGGGAAGGTAGGGTGCGGGTACACGCATGCAGACCTTATACAGGTCGCTTGTACCTCTGTGGGTATTGAGAAAAACAAAATGCAGTCAAGCACAGAAACAGAGATAACCGGTATGGAAGACCAGAATCTCTGTTAGCTCAGACTTTTGTAGAAACTTTAAAAACAAGAAATGAAACCAGTTCTTAAAAATACCCAAGAAAAAACATTCCTAGAAACCCTAGAGATCCCCAGTATGGTCGCCAATTCTGTTGTGGGTGGAAAATCCCTCCTACGGACTAGCACTAAGGGTTTTATCATGCATGCATAAATGACCTAAAGATTCTTACTTTTTACCATCATCCCATGCCTAAACCCCATTACTCATATGTAAATACAAGGCTCAAGAGATTAAGTTGACGTACCTTATTTTTCATGTTTTGATGTCGATCCCTTTTCATGCTTGGTCATTCTTTGACTGCAAATCTCCTCCCAATGTTGACTTGCATTCACTAAATACAAACAAAGAACTCCACATGCATTTGATATATGAACTAATAGGTTAGAGATTTAATCAATCATACAATCAATATTCCAATAATGACAATCTCATATGGCGGGACGGGAAAAGCAATTCTTTTGTTAACTTCACAATGATACCTTAAAATGATAAAGTCGGCCAGTTCTCCTCAATCCTGGTCCTGGGCTCTTCTTCCACTGTCTTCCAACTGATTTTCTCTATACTTCTCTTTCCACAAGGATGGATAAAGGTTGGGACAAAGGGAATGCTTAATCGGGTATAGTTTCTTTACTATGATTCTCCTCCTCCAAATGGGACCCCTACCCCTTCTTTTATAGGTTAGAAGGAGCTAGGTATTTGGTCAAATGATCAGCCATGCATGGCCGAAAGTTTTAGTTAACTTACCCAAAGTTTTGTGTTCCGTCAGCAACTTTCCTTTTTCCGTGCTTTTGTAGGTACACGCGGGTTGTCTTGGGTCAGCTAGCATGTACACGCGTGCAGTAATGGAGCAGGGCGCGTGGGCCTTTATAAAAGGGTTTTTTAAGAAGATTTGTTCAATAGTGTTTTAGCAAAGAAGGAATCTGAGATGGCTTGATGACAGGTAAGCATGTCTGGTGAAAATTAGGTTTATAACAATACCCCACTGCACTTCATCGTTGATAGCGGTAGCCAAAAGAACCTCATCTCAGCAGAGGTTGTCAAGACACTCACCCTATTTACAACGTCACACCTGCATCCCTAAACCATTGGATGTCTCCGTCAAGGAATTGAAATCCACGTCAGCCAACAATGTCGCCTATCATACGACATAAATCCCTTCAAAGATGAGGTATTGTGTGATGTTGAACCCCTCTCGAAGTTTGTAATGTTCTTTTGGGACAATCATATTTATGGAAACGTCATGTTGTATATGAGTCTAGGCCTCACATTGTTATTATTACTTTGAACAAGAAATTGTACAGGATACCCGAGGCAGTCCCACCCAGTGTTATTTCCTTGATCTTTGCCAAGCAATCTAGAAATGTCATCTCTCAGACATGGAATTTTTTCTTCATTATTTTCTCTCAGAATGAGCGAGAGATCGCAGCCACATCCAAGGCCTTTGTGGCCGATCTCTCGACACAACAGACGAAAGTAGATAATATCATGGAATAATATTGAGATATATTCTTCTCACCTACCGAGGTACCTCTGCACTATCAGGTCAATCACCCTATTGATATGACCCCCGGTGCAACGCTTCCCAATGGGCCAGTCTACCACCGCTCTTTGTTAGAGAATGAGAAGATCAAGTGGCAGATCCAAGAACTGCACCACAAGGGGCACCTCCATACCATATCATCGCCTTGAGAGAGTCCAAACATGCTGGTATAGAAGAAATATGGAACATGGCGACTCTGCATTGATTACCAGGACCTGAATAAAATCAAAGTTAGAAATCAGTACTCGATTCCCCGAACCGACGACCTCCTTGATCAACTCATGGGGGGAAAATAATTTAGCAAGATTGATATGAAGTTTGGATACCACCATGTCCTGATACAAAAGACAGATGTATGGAAGACTGCCTTCAAGTCAAAGGAAGGTATTTTTGAATGGTTGGTCATGCCTTTTGGTTTGAAAGATTCTCCAGCCACTTTCATGACGATGATGGATGACATCCTATGACCATTCATGAATAATTTTGTAGTGAGGTATCTAGATGAAATCCTCATTTATAGCAAGACTTTGGAATATCAAGGGCCCTTTCCAGCAAAGGATCCATCTTTATCGAGTTTTCAAAGCAGGGCATCTCCTGCACCAAGGCAAGTGGCTCACCCGGGAACAAATTCAGAAAATATTTCCTTATCTGATGGGGGAACTCAATGCAATGGAGACCATTTATTCCTAATGGGGGAGGATTGATACAAATGTATGTTGATGGCCTCCCACCTATTCCAACTGGATCATTTTGGTAGTTTTCCAGTTTGGCAGTTTTTTCCCTACTTTTCGGGTCCCTCACTTGCAGGGTCGTTTTGAGGCCCTAAACAACAGTTTTTAGGGATCACCAAAGTCATAATGACCTTTGATAGTAGAAAGTGTGTATTCCTCAGATAGACCTTTCCAATGGGATATCGTGCACCTAAAATAGAGATCGTCTGAAAAAGTTACACCACAGAAAGTTGATGTACTAACTTACCCAAACGGGGCCCACATGACTTTTGACGCTTTATCTCTTAGAGTTAGTTTTTTGGATGTCTAGGGTTTTTGACATTCCTGTTTATTGTAAAAACACCTTCAGAACCTCATTGTAATGGTATTATTACGAATGAGTACATTCATCACATCTCTTTTCAGAGATAAACTTCCACCATTCTAGGAAGCTAGTTTCCACTGCATTTTACAGTTTCATCTTATTTCCTTATTGAATAGAAACCGATTTTACTTTATATCTGTTATTCTGTGTTAAGCATATTTTGATAATAATTTGTATTCATTTCGTTCTGAGGATATATTTTGGATCAATGGTATCATATTGGTCTTCTCCTTGTCATTCTTAATGCATGTCCCCAACGAGGTCAGGGTACAAACAATTGGGTGTCTAGCTTGTTAGATGCATATGCGATAGAAAATTGGTTGAATCTGCTAGAAGGGTATTTCTATGTCCATAGTTGCTTCTTGAATAGAGAAAATATCACTTTTTTTCTCCTCAAAGTCGTCCCTAATTATTTACTATCATATTCAGTTGGGAGTCCTTCAGGGATACTATTAAGGAAAAATACTACTTTGTTGGAAGTTATGATGAACTGTACACAAAATGGACCAAATTGTGGCAAGAAAGAGACCAAGTGGTGCCTGAGTTCACAAATATTTTCCATACCTTGTGCACCAAGCTAGGTATCAAAGATTCTAAGCGACATCTGGTGC
Organism: Picea glauca; assembly: GCA_000966675.3. Classification (NCBI taxonomy): domain Eukaryota; kingdom Viridiplantae; phylum Streptophyta; class Pinopsida; order Pinales; family Pinaceae; genus Picea; species Picea glauca. Next base: position 319,517 of record JZKD02S0792138.1, on the reverse strand, counting down.
TCAAGTATTGTGACGGTCTGCATAGATACATCCAAGTTGAAATGGAGTTTCTGGACATCTCATCCTTGGGCACGACCTACCGATATGTCGTCAAAATCGAGTAGAATCTCAAACAAAAGACATGACAATTTGGGCATGGGAACCCCTCGCAGCAAAAGCTAGGAAAGGGCGGCCCCAACTCCCAGAACAAAGGAAAGAGAAAATACAGATAGCCTCAGGACAATGAGTCCAGGCCGCAATAAAAGAAACAAAATGAAAAGAAAAAGAAAGATACCGGGAAGTGGTGCGACTTCTATAAGAGCCCCTGGCATAACACTGATGATTTCCACTCAAAGGAGTCGTTGGTGGTTGAGGTGAAAGCCTCTAAATTAGATGCGGGTTCTGACTTTGAGTCGGAACTAGAAAGGGGGAGGTGGATCATGGACACAGAACCCAATGCTACTATTTCTACCACCAAGATCCAGCCCAGTGACCCAAACGAACCAGAGGAAGGTGAGCACCTTTTTCATTCAAAAATGTAGGTGAAGGGTACCCCGCTGCACTTCATAGTTGATAGAGGTAGCCAGAAGAACCTCATCTCAATAGAGGTTGTTAAGCGACTCACCCTGTTGATAATGCCACACCCGTAGCCCTACACCATCGGGTGGATCTGCCAAGGAAGTGACATCCGCATCAACCAACAATGTCGCCTGTGATACGAAATCAATCCCTTCAAAGACAAGGTATTGTGTGATGTTTCTCCTCTTGAAGTTTGTAATGTTCTTTTGGGCCAACCATATTTATGGAAACGTCATGTTTTATATGAGTCTAGGCTTCACAGTGTTATTATTACTTTGAACAAAAAATTCTACAAGATACCCGAGGCAGTCCGACCCAGTATTATTTCCTTGATCTCTGCCAAGCAATGCAGAAAGGTCCTCTCTCAAACATGGAAGTTTGTCTTCTTCATGATTCTCTCTTAGAATGAGCGAAATATCGTAGCCACATTCAGGGTCTCCATGACTGACCTCTCCACACAACATAAGAAATTGGATAAGGTCATGGAAGAATACTCAGATATCTTCTCCTCACCTACCAGGATACCTATGCACTGTCAGGTCAAGCACCCCATCGATCTGACCCTCGATGCACTGTTGCCCAATGGGTCAGTATACCGCCACTCTCTGTTAGAGAATGAGGATATGAAGAGGTATATCCAAGAAATGTTCCAAAAGGGGCACATCCATCCCATCTCATCACCTTGTGGGAGCCCAATCATGCTAGTATAGAAGAGGCGTTTGTTTATTTGAAGAAACTCTTGTGCTCAGCCCCAGTACTTTCACTATCGGACCTGCAACATCCCTTTGATATCGATACATATGCTTCAGACTATGTTGTGGGCACTGTTCTCACTCAGCACGACCACTCAGTGGCCTATCATAGTGAGACACTATCAGATGTTGTTCATAATTACACTAATTACGAGAAAGAAATGTACTCCATTGTGAAACCCTGTCGCCAGTGGAGACGTTACATTCTTGGGAATGAGACAGTCATCCACACTAATCATAATCCATTGCATTTCATGTAGACACAAGGAAAATTGTAGAATGACCACCATCAAAAGTATTCCATGTACTTGCAACAATTCCACCTCAACATCAAGTATAAAATAGGAAGCACCGATTGCGTTGTTGATTTCCTCAGAAGACCGTCAGTCGTGATACTCACCATAGTGTAAGACTCTTGCAGACATGAGACCTCTGGATGGCCCCAACTCTATGAAATAGGCTCGGACTTCGCCACCACCTACCAAATGTAGGGTGCAAACACAGTGGTCACTAATTTCCATCTTCAGGATGGGTTTTTGTGTCGTCTGGGTCATATATGTGTTCCATCAAGAGAGCTAGAGAAGTTGAATTGGGAAGCTCACTATAGTTGGTTGGAAGGACACTTTGACATTGAAAATACAGTGGAAATGCTGCAAAAACATTTCTATTGGCTGAAACTTCAATAGGAGGTCATCAAGTATATCAGGTCTTTCACTGCCTGTGTGATTGCCAAACTAACCACTAAGAAACAGGGCCTGTACACCCCTCTTTCTACTCCTGACAAGGCATGGGAATCCATCTCAATGGACTACATGTCGAGCCTCCCATCCACCAAGAAGGGAAATGACTTTGTTTTTGTGGTTGTGGATCTCTTTTCTAAGATGGTGATTCTAGCCGCCTGTAAGAAGAGCATCATAAAAGAGGCCACTACCAAGCTCTTCTTTCAATGAGTCTTGGTTCATTTTGGAATCCCACAAACCATTGTATCAAATCAGGACATTTGATTTCTCAACACATTCTGGTCAAGCCTCTGGTCACTGCTAGACAACAAGCTCACCAAATCCACGATATTCCACCCCCAAACAGATGGCCAAACCGAGGTCCTAAATCGAATGATCGTGCATATCCTACACATGTATAATTCCAAGCACCCTCTCACATGGGATGAGAGTCTCCCCTATGTTCAACATAGCTACAATCGATCCCTGCATAGCTCAACTGACCACAACCCCTTTCAGGTGGGGTTGGGATTCCAACCATTGGGTCCCATATATGTTGCACTACCCCTTGCGGTCACCTCGACCGACTCATCTCCTACTCCAAATGAAGTTGAAAAAGCCACCCAGTTCATTGAGCGGATCCAGCACATCTGCCAATAGGTTCAAGATATCCTATAGAAGTCTAATGACAAGTACAAGAAATTCCATGATCAACATCGGGTGCCACATAAGTTTCAGTTGGGCGACAAAGTTTGGTTGAAGTTGAAGAAAGAGTGCCTTAGAGGACCCCATTGGAAGCTTCACCCACTCAACTTCAGCCCACTCCATTATGGGTTGTACAACATCACCAAGGTTATGGGTGATAATTATTTTGATCTCAACATTCCTCCTTTCCTTGGCTTGCACCTAGTGTTCAATGTGGATATCCTTCGACCATATTCCCACCATTATTGGACACCTCAAAGATAAAAGAACAGCTGACACCAACAGAGATCAACCCCGACTTCATACAACATGCATCCAATGATCATATTATGGACAAACAGATCAAAGGCACTCGCCAGCAAAGGATCCAACTTTATCGAGTTGTCAAAGCAGGGTATCTCCTGCACCAAGGCAAGTGGCTCACCCGGGGCCAAATTCAACAAAAAATTCTTTATCTGATGGGGGAACTCAACACAATGGATACCATTTCTTCCTAAGGGGGGAGGATTGATCCAGATGGATGTCAATGGGCCTCCCACCTATTCCAACTGGCTCATTTTGACAGTTTTCCAGTTTGGCAGTTTTTTCCCTAGTTTTCAGGTCACTGACTTGTGAGGCCATTTTGAGACCCTAAACAACATTTTCTAGGGCTCGCCATAGTCAAAATATCCATTGATAGATAGCAGAAAAATGTGTAGTCCTCAGATATACCTTTCCAACAGGCTACCATGTGCCTAAAACGAAGATCATATGCAAAAGTTACAACCCAGAGGAGTTGATGTACTAACTTACCCAAATGGGGCCCACATGACTTTTGGCGCTTCATCTCGCAGGGTTAGGTTTTTTGGATGTCTAGGGTTTTTGACATTCCTGTTTATTGTAAAAAGGACTTTAGAGCCTCATTGCAATGATCTTCTTGCAAATGAGTACATCTGTCACATTTCTTCTCAGAGATAAGCCGCCACCATTCTAACAAGCTTGTTTCCGCTACATTTTACAATTTCAACTTATTTCCTTATTGAATAAAAACCAATTTTACTGTATATCTGTTATTCTGTGTTAAACATATTTTAATAATAATCTGTATTTAATTCATTCTGCAAATATATTCTGGATCAAGAAATAAATTATCTCCTAGCAACCAATCTAGTGGCTTTCAACCTCCTTTTTTTCGAGTTGGTTTCGATGTTCAGATCCTCGATAGTGACCCAAAACACCTCAAGGCTATGAATCCTCAATTATCTAGCAGGGGTGATCAATATTGTTTAATAGGTAGTTTGGGCTATCAGATGAGTTCTTTATAGATGTCTTTCCCTCACTCTTCTCTACATAGCTTTAATACGTGAAATACTAAGCAAAGAAGAAAACATAGTTAATCATTCTCCTTCTTTGTCTTGGTGCTATCTCCTATGGCTTGGTTGTATGATGTGAAATCCTTCTCTGTTTGGCATACGCTCCATGTGTATATTACCATTAGGGTTTATTAATCCCATTTCTATGGTTTTTAGAATTTTTGTACTTATCTAGTATGTGCTTAAAGATTATCGATTGTGGTTATTTTATATGGGGTGTGTGGATTATTCGATTGACCTAAAATGCCCTTTAGGTGCATTCGATTTGACCTTTTCTAAAGTATATACATCATTATTAATGTAAGTGTTAAGCATGATATTTCTTTTATGAATAAAATAAAAAATAAAATATGAACCATTTTTTAAACCAAATACATTTCTATGTGCCAAAATAATTAAACAACAAAATTGATAAAGAGAGATAGTAATATAAAACAACACCTTAATGAAAAGAGGGAAACTTAYTTTTATGGTAAAATTGTAATTGKGTTTTGTATTTATATATTAGCTTCATGTATGAAGCTAAGCAAATTGTTTAAARAAAKAATATGATTTTTTTTTGTTAGATTTTCAATGATGACTAGTATGAGATATTCGTTTTTTTCTAGATATATATTAGGTATGAAATTCCTTCTTGATTTTATTATAGGAATTATAATTGTTTTTGATTGACTAAGAGCTCATCTATTTCAGATRTAAGGAAATARGTTAATGTCTCAAGATCTAAATACATCTATTAGGAATGAAAGTCTACTTCTTTATAGAACACCAACAAATTATTCCAAATAATATGATTTTCYTTAAATAATGACAATAAATCAATTTACATTCACAAATAACAATCAATAATAATTATCCCATCAATTAATAACTTAATAACTAARTTATGATAAATTTAATCACATTAAAAAAACCCAAAATTTTAAAAAWTAATAAAATACAAAGTAAGTAAACAATACATATATTACATATAACCTTTATCCTTTATTTTCAAATAGGAACGTATGTCCTTTTCCAATGGTATACTTCATCATATAGGAGACACGAGATATTTATTTATTAATTTTATTGTATTTTTATGAATAAAAATGTCTCCCGCAACCATATCTAAATAGAATTTTTTTATTAATTTTATAGAGGGTCCAAATGTTATGCATATATAATGATCGACTTGAAAATTTTAAATTTGTTAGTGCTCCAAATCGCTTTATTTTACTTTATAAATGAAACTACTCGTCGCTATACACTATATAGGAGAAATAAGAAATATTATAAAACAATACAATCATTAAATGTTTAAATATTTTATTTCACTAAAAGAACAATCATGTCAATTAATAAATATAACTTACATGTCAACTTTTCATACCCAAACAATTTAAAGATGATCCATGATTTAAATAATGAACATATATAATGGCATTTTTAAAATATGATCCATTATTTAAATAATGAACAAAAATAATGGCATTTTTTTTTAATTGTAATGCATTGAAAATATAGGTGAAGTTTTGTCATGGGTTTTTTAAATGAGTGTTACACGACTGAAGTTAACATAATAGAAATGTAATTTAATTGAATGAAGTAATTTTATAGAAATATTTAAGTAGTTTTATTTAAAAGAGTGAGTTAAAAAGTGAATAAATTTATTTTATTTTATTTTATTGGGGGAGAAAGTAAAGTTTTGTTTTGTTTTGATTTTTTGATTTTTTTTATAAATTTAATATTTTTTTTTCCAGTAGAATAAAAATTTTAGGAGCAAAGTTTTATGGTTAAAGTTTTAATTAATTAGGTAAAACTATATTTATCTATAAAAACTTCTATTAAGTTTAGAAAAAAACTTGTTAAGTTTTATCCACTTTTTAACTTACTCCCCACTTAAATATTAAACTATAACCACTATATAAAGTTTATTAGTTTTAGTTTGTGGTAGATGATTATAATAATAATAATAATAATAATAATCTAATTTTAAGGCCATCACTAAGCCAAACACTAAATTGAAATCTAATTTTAAGGTCACAACCAATGATGTATGAGACCCTCTTACTTATGGGACAAGGGACTCCCTCCGTGCAACAATTTGACTACTAAAACCTACAAAAATATACATACCCCTTAAAATTTGATATATATATATATATAATGTAAGCTTAACACTCTCCATCACCAATAACAACCAATTTGTTATGATAAGGAATGTGATTGATCTTTTTTAATATTATGAGGTTATGCAGTTCAAATCTTCAAAAGAAATAGGTTCCCTTGTGAATTGGAGATGCCCTCTACGACATCCTTGAACTGGTATATTATAGTAGACTTTTCATCATACACCTTCAATACCTAACCCATCACTACGACCTTGCTAATGGGAAGATTGTAAGCAATTATGCTAGACAGAAAGTAAATCCTCCTAAATGCAGGTGAAAGATTACCTTCACTAGAAAGTAAATCCTCCTAAATGCAGGTGAAGGATTACCTTCACTAGAGGTAATAGATTCCATTTACTTGTGAAGAAACCTAATAGATTATTATGATAAAGTAATTGACCTTTATCTTTATTCTTGCACTCGTTTTGCTATAGATTACATGCTTTATGTTAGTCCCTTAAAGTGCATGTAAAGTTACAAGCTAATGCATGTGATCTTGAGACATTTGTGGATTGGTACATGAAAGAACCCACAAACTATAATTTTAGTCTACGTTCATCAAATTGAGATGTTTGTATGTTATACATATTTAATGTTCCTATATTGGAGCTACTTCATGTTGATATATAGGGCACTTCAAACCCATAACGTTTAATTATGTATGGAATTTCTAATGATTACAAGATAATATCTTGTAGTGTTTTTTTCCCAAGTTTTTTTTTTTTTCTGTGTTAGTATCCATGGAAGTACAAGAATAGTTTAAGTTGGAGTTTACCACAAAATATTATGTTGATAGAGAATTTTATTGATTGCAAATCTCTCATAATTCCTTGTTTCCAAGTTTTTAGTTTTGTCATTATTAATAGTTATGGAAATATAAGAATATCCCATGTTAGAGTTTACTAAAAAAAAATCTTGTGTTATTCTTTCAATGATTATGCTTTTCACTTTTTAGTTCACTAGTCTTTGTGATTTTTAAAACCCTTATGCTAGTGTCTTTGGTACTCATGTATGTTCCTAAGCAGGATCCTTTTAACCCTTAAATTAATTGTTGATCCACATTAATTGTTAACCATTTCTAACTATTTTTTCCATTGGACTTTCTATAAAGTCTCTGAATGTGGTGTTGCCATCCCCGCGATGAAACTAATGTAGAGTAGTATCATCCAATAATTCAAGCATTAAAATTGAAGTGGGTTCCTATAAGGAAGGTAGATCATTGATGTATCATAGTCCCTCTACTAGACAATAGTAACTTTTTAGGAGGACATATGCATGCATTTTGGGAGTAGAGAAACAATCTTAAAAAAATGAGGCTATGATATGCCACATATTGGAGTGTCTTTGGTGTGAATCCATTCATGATCCTCTTAAATCCAATCTAAATGTTTAAATGAATTCCATCAATCCCCTCTATATACATATATATTATTATCCAAATGAATTTAGGGGAGATATTATTGCAAGATATACCATGTGAAAGGGGAACCATTAGAATGGAATAGGGGGAATCAATATATATCTACCAAGTTCTTATAGAGACACTATGCAATTGATATATATTTCCATCTTAATAATAAGTAATCATGACATGGAATGGTAAAGGGATTAGCCTACTATGAAAAATAATCTCTGGTTGATTTCATATAGGAGTCCAAGGTTTTTTGCAACTCATTGAAGGGGGGACTATCTTAATCCCTAAGAATAGGGATATGACAATGATTTCACAAGGAGGACTTAGAGAAAATGAGTTCCCTATGGTATATGGAAAAATTGAAAACAGGAGAGGATCCAACCATGTGATATGTTAGATTTAAAGAGAAGGAATTCTCTATATAGAAGGTGTTACATCCTTGGGGTATCTTGTGGCTAAAATCAATCTGTTCAGAAGCATCATGGTGGATAATGTTCATCCATAAAGTATGATCACCCAAGAAAATATAATTAATGAAAATAAAATTTCTATGTCAAATAAGTATCAACTCCAATGTCTCTCCATAAGTGCAGACATATAGGAGTCTTTGAAGGATAAACAAATCGAGGGGTTGAGAGGGATTATATTCTTATCTAGAGTTTATGAAGCCAATCAATTGGTGCAAGGGAGATCTATCAATTAGGATATAGAACCAACAATAGGTCTACGATGTGTCGACAATCTTTTTGGGATGGGAAAGTTCAATCTTTAAAACTTTTTGAACCATCAACCCTTAATTGCAAATTTTGGTATTTTTTCTTTCAATGAATATCACATCATGAGAGATATTGGAACAATATGTAGGGATAAGGATGGTGTGGGTGTTGAAACTAGTCTAGAAAAATGACTAGTAGGAAATAAGAATACCATCTCTTTGGAAGAAAGGATTATGGTTATTAGAAGGGAAAAGTGGTCCAATTGTTGTAGATTTATGAAGGTGAGGATGAAACTATCCATAAAGTCTGAGATTTTAATGAAAAAAAAACTTTATTCTAATATCACTTTGATAAGAAGAATATAGGGGAGAAAATTGTAGATAAAACATTGAAACAATGGATGGAAAAGGTTTGGAATAATAAGTTGGGCTATTCACCAACTTTTCTTTGGGATAAAGAGGATTCATCATTTTTGTTTTCAAAAGTAGAGAGGACAAAGATATGATAGGATAAGGTTTATGGTTATATGAAAATTATGCTCTCTCTTTGAACTATCAAGCTATGTGATTTGACTCTTTGATTTCAAAAGTAGAGAGGACAAAGATATGATAGGATAAGGTTTATGGTTATATGAAAATTATGCTCTCTCTTTGAACTATCAAACTATGTGATTTGACTCTTTGAGGGAAAAGACTAACAAAGCCCCTATTTGGGTTAAATTTCCCTACCTTCCTTTGGAATTACAGGATGAATAGGTTCTTATGGCCATTGAGGAAAAAATTTGGAGAAAATTTCCACAGATGAAAATTCCAAGAGAATGGAGACACCTCCATGCCCAAGATCTCAATAGAGTTAGATTTGGGAGGTAGTTTATTGAATGGTATTGATATATAGGTGAATTCCAATATTATATGAGCATCCATTTTAGATGTGAATGGTGGAAGAAATATGGAAATTAAAAAAATGTGTTCCCCAAGTGATCCAGATTATTTTCGGCACAAAATGAGATCGAAGATATAATAAAGAAATGCACAGAGATATCACATATATTCAATAATATAATAGAAATGTATCAAATATGCAACCATAAACATAGATATATAGTAATACACGATTTCTATTAATGAAAGAAATGTACAAAAAATGTAAAAATACATAGTGAAAGACTCGCTAGAATGGTGGCAACTTATCTCTGAGAAGAGATGTGACGGCTACTTGCATTCGCAAGAAGATGATTACAATGAGGCTCTGAATGCCTTTTTACAATAAACAGGAATTCCAAAAACCCTAGAAATCCAAAAACCTAACCCTAGGAGATGAAGCGTCAAAAGTCATGTGGGCCCCATTTGGGTAAGTTAGTACATCAACTTCCTAGGGTCGTAAATTTTGCATACGATCTTCGTTTTAGTCGTATGATAGATCGTTGGAAAGGTATCATCGAGGAGATTAATTTTGGGGGATCAATCATGCCTTCATATATCATTGAAAACCTCTATCTAGAAAAACCTTCATTTAGGCCCTCAAAATGGCCCCAGAAGTTAAAACCTGCTAAAAATAGTAAATTGCCAAAATTGCCAGAAAATGGTTTTGAGCCAGTCGGAAAAGGTGGGTGGCCACCAATATCCACCTATATTAATCCTCCCTCCTTAGGAATAAATGGTTTCCATTACGTTGAGTTCCCGGGGGAGAGGGAAAAGCATTTGTTGGATCTGCATCTTGGTGAGCTGCTTGCATTACTGGAGACGTTGCGCTACTTAGTTTGTGGAATTCTGTCATGAACATGTTGAAGCTGAGGCTATTCAAAAAGTCATGTGGGCCCCATTTGGGTAAGTTAGTACATCAACTTCCTAGGGTCGTAAATTTTGCATACGATCTATGTTTTAGTCGTATGATAGATCGTTGGAAAGGTATCATCGAGGAGATTAATTTTGAGGGATAAATCATGCCTTCATATATCATTGAGAACCTCTATCTAGAAAAACCTTCATTTAGGCCCTCAAAATGGTCCCAGAAGTTAAAACCTGCTAAAAATAGTAAATTGCCAAAATTGCCAGAAAACGGTTTTGAGCCAGTCGGAAAAGGTGGGTGGCCACCGATATCCACCTATATTAATCCTCCCTCCTTAGGAAGAAATGTTTTCCATTACGTTGAGTTCCCGGGGGAGAGGGAAAAGCATTTGTTGGATCTGCATCTTGGTGCGCTGCTTGCATTACTGGAGACGTTGCGCTACTTAGTTTGTGGAAGTTTGTCATGAACATGTTGAAGCTGAGGCTATTCAAAAAGTCGAGCTACATGAGAGGAAGGTGTGTAGAAGGAATCTTTTTGCTTTGCTGCAACCTTTTCGACCTTCTTCTGTTGGATAGAAGGTGCAGGGGGCGAGGTTGTAGTGGTTGCAGTGTCCTTCTATTCCCCTTTTGAACAAATTGTGAAGAAGCTGAATTTTGTAGTATGAGATACTACCTTGCGACATTTTTTAGGTGGAACAATAGTTGGACCTACCTCTGGTATTCTGTAGATATGACCCCCCAAAGTAACAATGACACTACGGGGTCAAGACTCATAAACAACATGGCGTCTCCACATATATGGTTGGCCCAAGAGAACATCACAGACATCCAGTGGGGAAACATCACATAATACCTCATCCTTGAAGGGATGGATGTCGTATGGCAATTAACACTATTAGCTGACATGAAGATCTCTTCCTTGCCGAAGCCACCCGATGTTGTATGGTTGTGGGTGTGGTGTTGTTGACAATCCCAATTGTTTGACGACCTCTGCTGAGATGAGGTTTTTTTGGCTACCGCTATCAAAAATAAAATGTAGCAGGGTCCCCTTCACCCACATATGTGAATGAAAAATGTGCTCCCCCTCTTCAGGATATATTGGTTCTTCTGGTTGAATTGTTGGGGTCGTGGCAATAGCAGTGGGTTTTGCGTCAATGATCTTTCCATTACCAGTATTTTTAGAATCAGATTTTGAATCAGGGTTCGGCTCTTTGTCTTTGATATCAGCCACCAATGAATGTTTTGAGTGACATTCATCGATGTTGTGCCAGGGGATTTTGTGGAGATCACACCATTTTCCGGTGTCCTTTGTCTTCCCATGACCCTTATTTTCCTGTGTCTTGGACTAGTTTTCGGGAGACTGTTTGTTAGGGCCATCTTTGTCATACTCGAATTCTCGTTTATTCTGGTGCTTAAATTTATACTCAATTTTAACAACGTATCGATAAGCATCACCGAGTGATGAGATGTCTAGAAAATCCATTTCAGTCTAGATGTATCTGTGTAGAGCCCCACAGTATTTTAGAACTAAATGTCGCTCAGAGTCTTTGATACCCAGCTTGGTGCGCAAGGTATAGAATGTATTGGTAAACTCCAGAACTGCTTGGGCCCTCTCTTGCCGTAATGTGGTCCATCTCATGTACTAGTCCTCATAGTTTCCAACGGGGTAATATTGTTCCTTTACCGCATCCACAAAAAAATCCCAAGTGGGATCGACCCCATATATTCCAAACTCCTCTGTGGAAATATGCTCCGAATAAGTTTCCCACCGGTGTTGGACATGAGGGAGAGATTTAAGGAGTGTGAAGCTGATCTTTTCCTTGTCGGAAAAATTGTGAACAGAGAGATAGCCTTCTAGCAGAGTCAACCATTTTTTAGGGCTTCTGCATCTATTTGTCCTTCAAATACAGGAATATCAAAATTAACTTGTACGTTGAAAGGCAAGGTGCCTCCAAAGTGGCCTCTTGATGAAGATGTGTTTGATGCTATCAGCAGGTGTTTAAGGATGTGGAAAAAATTCTCCATCATTTCGTCCCTTTATCGCGTGAGAGCTTGTTTAAGCAACAGATTGATAGGACCATTTTCTCCGTCGTTTTTCTTTTCTTCCACCATTGAGGGTTTCTTGGGTGTGTGAGAGCGGTTGTCTTCAAGAGAGACAAGTTCAAGACCCAACTTGCTATACTCGGACCTCGTCGGGGACATGCACTGAAAAAATGATTAAGAGCAGCCTGCTCTGATACCACTGATCCAGATTATTTTCGGCACGAAATGAGATCAGATATATAATAAATAAATGGATAGAGATATCACAGATATTCAATAATATAAAAGAAATGTATCAGAGATGCAACCATAAACACAGATATATAGTAATACACGATTTCTATTAATGAAATAAATGTATAGATATTGTAAAAATACAGAGTGAAAGACTCGCTAGAATGGTGGCAGCTTATCTCTGAGAAGAGATGTGATGGCTACTCGCATTTGCAAGAAGATGATTACAATGAGGCTCTGAAGGCCATTTTACAATAAACAGAAATGCCAAAAACCCTAGACATCCAAAAACATAACCCTAGGAGAGGAGGCATCAAAATTCATGTGGGCCCTGTTTGGGTAAGTTAGTACATCAACTTCCCAGGGTCGTAACTTTTGCATACGATCTCCATTTTAGGCGTATGATTGTTGTGGTGGGAAATCCCCCTATGAACTAGCAAACAAGGTTATATTATGAATGCATATATGACCAAAAGAAGCCTACTTTCTACCTTCGTCCCTAGACCTAATCCCCATTTCTTTTCAGCAAATACATGGTTAGAACAACATACCTTGTTCTAGGCATTCGATGTTGATCCTTCCTCATGCTTGATCTCTTGTTAGCATCTCTCCTCCCAAGGTTGACCTGCATACAAAACAAGAAAAAAACTACCCATGCATTTTACCTATAGACTAATGGGTTAGAGATTCAAACATATTTTTAACAAACCATGAAGAACTCATAAAGTGGGATAGGAAAAGAATTTCTTTATTACTTTTAATGAATCAACTTACAATGTCGAGACCGGCCATTGCTCCGCGAGCCTGATCCTGGGTTCCTCTTCAACTGTCCTCCAACTTCTTTGCTCTGTATTGCTCCTTACACACTAATGGATAAAGGGTTGGGACAATAGAAATATGAATTTGAGTAGAGTTTCTTTCCTATCATTATTCTTCTTCCAAATCGTACCCCTACCCCTTATTTTATAGGCTAGAAGGAGCTAGGTATTTGGTTGAACCCTCGGCCATGCATGGCTAGAAGGTTTAGTTAACTCACCCAAAGCTGTGTGTTCCGTCGACAACTTTCCTTTTTTCGTTCTTTTGTTGGTACACGCGATCTATTTTAGGTCATCTAGCGTGTACACGCATGCAGTAATGGAGTAGGGCACGTGGGCCTTTATAAAAGAGTTTTCTTAAAGAGTTGTTCAACAATGTTTTGGAAAAGAAGGAATCTGAGATGGCCTGATGTCAGGTAAGCATGTCTGGTGCAATTTAGGGTTATAACAGATGCCCCCTAATCTGTGAGGTCAGAAGAGCATCTGATGGCCGAAATACATTAAGAATATTCATGGTTGTGCTGAACAATTGAGCCCAAGGATCAGGAACCGGAGGCGTCATCTGCAAAATAACAATTGTCTCACCAAGGCGGGCATACCCATGCTCGGGATAAAATAGAATCATGGCTACCAATCAAATACACTGTAGATCGATGTCATATAACTATATAAAAAGTAGCCGTGAACAATACATAGCAGAGCTACATCTCGAAATCACAAAGATATACATATAGAGTATCCATATTCTAGAAGCTAATATGGTATGATGGCTGGAGATGAGGTCTTTAGAGCTCGAGAAACAACTTCAAAATCTTCAAAACTCAGGTAGGAGTGTAATATGAGTGTACGACTACACTACCAAGAGGTCTTCGACGGCTCGTCGGTCATGGACTAGATAATCTTGATGATCAGACTGAAAGCTTCATTGATTTCGAACAAGGACTTGATTGGATGTTCAGGATGGTCGGGTATGAGGGCAAGAGACAAACTGCAGAGGGCCCGACTCAGGCTTGGTGAAAAACGTACCTTGGACAACAGCACGACAAATGATGAGACTCAGGCAGCATGGCATTAACATAAGTTTACAAGGCAGGAGGCAACGCAAACTCTCCATATGTTTGGAAGAATAACCAAACGGAGGACACATCTCTATGTAGCGGGAACAACTTCCTAAGGTCATACTAAATCCCAGGGTTTGATGAACAAACAGACAGATGTGTTTTATCCAAGGGCGACTCATCATGCTACCAATAAATAAAATACTTTTCCCTTCCTCTTTTTGGGGTATATTTGATTTTTTTTTCCTTTTTCAATAATTTTTGAAAAAGAATGAAAGAATGTTACGTTACAAAGGAGGATAGAATGTCACAAACGTACTAGTTCCAAGCTCATGGAAAACGAGGATGCTCAGGGCCAAGGGACATATGCAAGAAAAGGACACTTAGAAAAAATCCTTCAAGGGACAAAGGTGTCAAGATGCAGAGGCAAAGTGCTACAGGGCTTGCGTATAAGGTATGCTTCAGATGGTTCAGTTGAGAGTAACATGGAGCCGGCATTAGGTCAAAGATGCAGGTATGCAAATGTGATTTAATAAAACACACAATGGTAACTTCCTTCGATGTAAGTTTAACGAGCCCAAAGAAGGTAAGCTCGGTGGTTTTTCATATTTAGAGAGTCTGAAAAAGCATAAAAGGAGACTCCATTGGGGTACATTTTTCGAAGGTAGTCTATTCGGTTCGAAAAAGGGGTAAACTAGCACTGACAAGACGTCTTATTCAAAAAGATTTTAACAAGTGTGATAAAGACAAGATCACTCGACCATTTTTTCACTTTTAAGGAGTTTGAAAAAAGCTTAACTATGGACTCCGTCGAGAATGTTCTTCTGGACCATTTTAACGAGTGTGAAAGAATAAGGTCACTCGATGATCTTTTCAATTTTAGGGAGTCTAAAAAGAGCTTAACTATGGAATTTGTGGGGGTTCCTTTTTCGTAAATTTAGTCCCCGAAAAAGGGGTAAAATTATACCTGAGGGTACTCTTCTAGAGAAAGGAAGTTCCTTAGAGTATACCTTTGTTCATACAGTTGACCGTTCAGACCAAAAAAGGGATAAACTACCACTGGACGGACGTGACTTCAAATTTCAGTTTAACGAGCGTGAAATGCCACAAGATCGCTCAACAATATTTTCATGTTTAGAGGGTCTGAAAAGGGTTTAAAAGAAGACCCGTTAAGCATTTTGGGAGTCCCGAGGGTGAGGTCAAGAGTGAAAAAGAATCATGCAAATGAGGCTCAAACTCGTATTCAGGAAAAAAAACAAAGACTCCCGAGTCTACAGTGATTAGAGATAGCATGGACACCATAATGCAATGAGGAACTACCTAGGTCATCGATGTTCCGGTAAGCTCTACCACCAACTCGCGACACTTCTAAAGAAACAATGATGGTTCTGTGTCACAAACTGATGGGAATGATCCTATGGAAGAGGGATAAAGATAACCAGATAAAAAAGTCATGGTAGCAACCTAACCTACATGCTCAAGTTGATTATACTATATTTTTTCCATGAATCATCTAAAGTGTCCCAAAAATCCAAACAACTACCCCGATACCCGATCATACCCCTCCCATGAAACTCTTGAATCACTCTAAATGGTTTTTGGTGTAAAGAAAATGATAAGGGAGGCCAAAAAAGTGACAAAAAGAGGCCAAAAAGTCTATAAATAGAAGTTGGCAGCTCATTATCACCATTGCTGATTTGGAAACTGACTCTGGAGCCAAAAAAAACCCTTCGACAAAAGTGGTGATTCCGGGAGCTACAGTGGATGAAACGAACTTCTGTCTGGACCAAGTAAGTACAAACTCCCCTAGCTTGCAATTTAAGCCTTTAATTTTGTTTTAGGTTCCATGTTTTGGGAGGATGTCGACCTTTAAAAGTTCAGCCCTAGGTCCACGCAGGTTGTCTCTGGACAGGCCGCATGTACATTCGAGCAGAGTAAAAGCTGCACGCATGTACATGCAACTGTCATCATTACAGCACGTGTGGACCTCCCTTAATGAATAAAAAATTAAAAAGGCAAGGGATAACCCTCCTGAACTTTGATTTTTTTGTAGGATGTATGTTCACTGGAGAGAAAGGGAGCATGAAGAAGTTAGTGAGTTGGTCGGGGAAGACCCGAATGTTGTGGCCACATTGAAGCAATGTGGGTTATTAAAGTTTTTCCTATGTCCTTTTATGTGGGCACAACCGAGGCTACTAAATGCCTTAGTTGACTACCGACATCCTGATGCAGAGGCATTTATGTTAGAGGGGCAGTCATTGGTGCCCACCACTGAGGATATATACTTTTTGATTGGCCTCTCAAGGAGAGGGGAACCAATCAAATTTCAGACATTTCCTTTGGGGTGCATAACATAGAGAAATTGATATCCCTTTACTATGAGGCTAGGACAGACCGATCGAGCTCACAGGTTCCCATAAGCAAGATCATTTACTTATCACTGCAAGCGATTGTATTGCTCATTGGGCAGATTACTGGTTCTGCGGCCTTGCATCAAGCTTCCCGTGCATAGATGAACTGTGTCATCTAGTGCTTGAATGCACAAATTTTTGACTGGAGTACCACATTGCTTGAGTGCATGAAGAGGCAGTTGACAGATTGTCGACTGCAGACACAGAGGAACTTTGGGTTCGGGACTGTTTTGTGCTTGTTCTTCTTCGAGAGAGTTTCAAGATTTAGTCCTCGAGTAGTGGTATGAGGACATCAGGCCTCGATTCCTGCGATGTGTAGATGGGCAGTACTACTGCCACGACAGGGTGGTGGAAGAACTAATGAGTCCTTTGATGATGACTTCTTTGCCTGGCTATCGCAGTAGATCCCGGTTATCGAGGATTACCCGTATGCAGGGATTGATTTTTTGAGGGATCCTGAGATACCCGTACCTCCTGGAGAGGAGCAAGGAAAGATGGGTAAGTCTCCATCTTTGTAGTTGTTTTTATTTTTTATGAATCATATGTAATTTTTATGTCGTTTTTGTTATATATCATTTTTTTTATGCCAGAGTATTTGACGGATATTTGTTTGTTGTATGCAGATGTGGGACCAGTGTGACATGCTGATTATGTGAGGAACAGGCATTGTCCTCGGCCAGGGGCCACACCTGTCTCCGCCGGGGGACCAGCAGTAGTAGGAGATCTTCCAGCCGAGGAGGCTGAGAGGGTTTTGAGGCAATTTGAGTGGAACTTTACTTCACTCACTCACACGGTCCCTATGGAAAAGATTGAGGATCTGCCACCATCCATGCAGCCTCATGTAGTGGGGGCACCTTAGACGTGGGTCTGATTGTTTCAGGGTTTAGACAATGCTGTGGATCAGTATAACAGGGCTCACAGGCCCTGACCCTAGTTAGACATTTTACATTCCACGAGCACTACTTGTATATATTTTTTGAGGGCATAATTCCTGTGACTCATTATATTTTAGAGGCGCTTGTGTCCATCTGTGTACTCTGGTTACTTTATGATTATATATGGATTTTATGTCTTTTGTGTCTTATGGATCATGTGTGTAAAAAATGTATTTACATGTTTATGTGAATGTCCTTTCATGTGCGTGCAAGATTCCAATCTAAAATGTGATTAGCTAGAGTATTTGTAACTTGGTTTAATCTCCTAGGAACATGAAAATATGTAATATAATCAAAGTTCCATTCTAAGAGACGTACCCTAAAGAATCATCGGTGTAAAGTCGGATCGTGAACCCGGTAAAATCTATTTAACTGAGACACAACCAACTGAGCGTCGAGATAGACCCAAAGTTGAGAGATACCAAATGACAAGGCGTCACGAAGCAACTCAATAACTGCACTATACTCGACGAAATTATTTGTGGTGTCACCTAAGCATATACCTCTGGAAGATAATAACTGGCCTTGAGTTGTAAATATTGCCCAAGCTGCGAAGGAAAGCCTCCGAGTGTGTCAGATAGCACCGTCTGCATACCCAATGAACACCTCGGATTCACTTGACATCTACCATAGTGACAAAAGATAACATCAACGACACATCCATAATACTAAAAGAAATTAGAAAGTAATAGTACAAAGACTATACATATGTTACAAAACGTTACCCATGGTGAAATGCCTATGAATAATACTTCTTGAGGTAGAGCCCATTTCTAGGCTCTGCCAAAGAATTCCCTTCAAAGTCAACCAGACGATAAGCGCCCTTTTTTAAAACCTCTTTTATGATGAAAGGTCCGAACCACATGGGTTTTAATTTTCCCACCCCCAGGGGGTCCTTATCTTGGTCATAGACCAGGACAAGGTTGCCTTCAGAGAAAATCCAAGGAGAAATGGACCTATCATACTCACACTTGACCTTATGTTTGTGAGCCTCGTTGGCCAGGGCTGCATCACAACACTGCTCATTGAGCTACTCAAGGTATACTAACCATTCTTCAAGTGGAGAAGTATCTGGAAATAATTGTACTTCCAACTTTAGAGATGGTATCTGACATTCGATAGGCAAGACTTCTTCCAGACTGTATACGAGTTGAAAAGGTGAGAAACCAGTTGCATTCTTAATAGACGTTTGATAGGCCCATAATGTCGAGTATAACATCAAATGCCAATTTGACATGGCTGAGTTGATTGTTCGCTGTAGGATGGTATTAAGAGATTTGTTTACAGCTCCCACCTAACCATTTGCTTGGGGATAGTAGGGTGATGAATTCTCTTGCCATAACCCAAGACTTGATGTTAATTCGATCATCATTTGGTTCTGAAAGTGACTGCCATGGTCAGTGACAATCTCCCTCGGGATGCCGAACCTTGATATTATCTGGTTGAATAAAAACAGAGTTGTGGTCTCTCCATCATCCTTAAACATTGACATAGCTTCAACCCACTTTGTGAAGTAGTTGACAACTACGATGATATAGTGGTGCCCCCTTGTTGAAGGAGGGTTGCATGTAGTGTAATCAATCCCCCACTTGGTGAAGGGACCAACTGTAATGACAGGAAACATGGGAGCGGGGTGTGCCCTCATCTTCCGAGAGACGATTTGGCATGGGTGTCACTTTTTGACCGATTTGATACAATCTTTGATTAGTGTCGGCTAGAAGTAACCTGCTCGTAGAATATTTTGGGTTGTTTCCAACCCAGAAAAATGATCACCACATGCTCTGGTATGGAAATTGTAAAGCATGATGATTGCTTTCTCGTGAGTGAGACATCGACGTAGGATTCAGTCTACACCTCTTCTATACAACGTATTATTGAGTATGAGATAATTTTTAGCCTGATGGCGTATGCGTCGATGCTCGTCATGAGAAACAGAGGTGAGGCACTTCAAATTCTAGAGATAGATATGTATATCTCCATACCAGGGATCTGAATATGTGATCAAAAACATATCTCCCCTGATAGGCAATTCTTCAGGCACAATGTCACCTAACTCGACCAGAAGTTCCAAAATAAGTTTTGCGAAGACTAGTGAATTTTTGGATTTCACTGAAATGAAATCTAAGTCAAACTCCTGGAGGATGACTATCCATATGCTGATCTTTTCGCCTATTACCCATCATGTCAACATGTACTGGAATGGATTCACGACAGCAATGACGGTAGTCTTGTGAAACAGAACATAATGATGAAACCGTTGAACAACATGAACTGCTGCCGACGCAAGTTTTTTGATATGAGAATAATTGATTTCCAGTCCTAAGAGGCCTCGACTTAGTTAATAGATCACGTATTCTGAGAATAAATCATCCTCCTAAACTAAAACTGTGCCAATGGTTGACTCTGCTGCAGCCAGGTATAATAAGAAATCTTTGTTATAGTTAGGTGGTCAGAGTAGAGGGGCATTTGTGAGGGCATGTTTCAATGCATCAAAAGAGCATTGAGTGGAATCATCCCATTAAAAGGGAACATCTTTCTTCAGTAAGCACATAAATCCCTTAGTGATTTCGGCATAGTTGGTGATGAAGCGCCTTAAAAACTTGGCCTTGCCTTGTAGACTCTGAAGTTGAAGGATTGTGAGTGGGAGAGGTAACTGAATTATTGCCTCCACCTTGAGAGGATCGACCATGATCCTTGTTTTTGATACGATGAAACCTAAAAAACGTTCTGACGTTACACAGAAGCTGCACTTGTTTGGATTCAAGTGAATCTGAAAGTAGTGACAACATTCAAAGATAAGTCAAAGGTGGGTGGGATGATCCGTTCTCTTGCGAGATCGAGATGCTAAATCATATAAATAGGCCTCGACTATATGATTGAGGTCATGGAAAGAAAAAGACATGGCCCGCTGAAAGGTCAATCCAGCATTTTTGAGACCAAAAGGAATCTTACGATACGTGAATGTACCCCAAGGATAAATGGATGTCGTTTTGTGCTAGTCTTTGGGTTTGATTTGTATTTTATTATATCTCGAAAAACCATTCATGAAAGAGAAGGCCTTGCAACTAGCACATTCATCAATGATCTGGTCGATGAATGGTGTGGGAAAATTATCTTTGGTACATACCTTGCTCAAATCATGGAAGTTAGTACATACACAAATTGTTCCTTGTTTTTTATTGACCGACACAAGATTTGACACCCATTGGGTCAAATGGATAGGATAGATAAAACCATATTTTAGAAATTTCTCAACCTCAACCTTAATTGCTGCTGCTTTCCTCGGATTAATTGGACCAAGCTTTTGTCGAACAGGCTTGGCATCAGGATAAGTTGTGATTTCATGTTCGACTATTTTTGGATCGATGCCTTGAATTTCCTCGTAAGACCAGGAAAAAACGTCGCGAAATTATTTAAAAAGATCTCTATAGAGTTGAATCTCTCCGACGGAGCAGTCAGCTATGACGAAAACATTATCCATGACGCCAAGGTTTCAGGAGATATTTATAGGTAAGGTTTCAGCAATAGTTTCCATATTACCCTTAGCATAAACCTCGTGTGTAGATAAAGGATTAATAGGAAAAGACCTATCTCCCATCATAGTCACGGTGAATTCTCCTGCCTCGATTCAGCTTAACTCTGGGAGGAAGTATGATCTATGATGAAGGTCATCCCAGGGTTTGTCCGGACTAGTCATTGCTTCGATTATTGCCTCATCAGAGGGAAAGACTAAGTCTAACGGGTCGGTGTGAGTGAGAGAACCCTGAGACCAAATAGGCTCTAGAAGTGGATCAAACTCTTATGCAAGAGTTGAATCTATATTGGCTAAAGTTTGCTGGACTAAAGAGTACACTACTTCAGCTGTAGACAAGGGCATGGACATGCCCGGGGGCCGTGTCCCATCCATCGTGGTCTATGGGGAAGGAAGTATCCATGGATCATTGAAGTAAGTCATGCAGAATGATGAAACTTGAAAAATCTCAACCTTATGGTGATTGGATATAAACTTGATATCGCCTTAAGGGGGCGGGTAGTCGAAGGTACCCATCAAAGATGGGCACAAAAAAACCCCTACGTTGACCACGCCTGGTTGAGGATTATCAATCATTGGGACTATGGATGCCCCCAATGAAGGGCCAGGCTTGAATCCGACCCTCATGTGGAAACAACAAGACCTGGAAAACTGTAGCAACCACATCTTTCATGGAATAAGTCCAACTCCTTCCCAACAAGAGGTTATAGTCGAGGGGGGCATCAACTACTTATACATTGATGCACACAATCTTCCCTCCTAACTGCACGAGGAAAGAGGGAATGATACCATGCAGTAAAAAAAAACGACCATCGAAAGTAGTGAGGAGAGTAGGTGATGGAGAAAAAACAGGTTGGCCAATGGCTTTCCAACATGCCAACAACATAATGCATGTTGAGGTGCCCTCATCAACCACTGTGTGGAATATATTCTAAGTAAAAATTTTTGTGGGATCAGCCACTACTATCTGAAACGCTACGTGGTAAGGCAGACGAGGTTTTAAGTCGGTTGTATCGAGCATGATTGTACCTGGATTACAAGTCTTAGTAGATCCTAAAGAGGTTAACAGGGCTTTTCTTTGGGAAGGGCAGCTTTGGAGAACCTCCAAAGCAGACATCGCACAAGTGGTTTGTGATAAATCTTCCACCACAGAATAGTTATGGTCAGTCCTTGTGTTTGGGTTGTGAGAATATTTTTTGAACGCACCTTTAGGGATGCGTGTCATTATTTCGCCCAACATCTTCTCAATCTGTAGAGGAAGAGATGGGAGTTCAGCTTCCTTTCCCTTCTCATATGTTCTTGGTTGACTATAGTCATGTTCTCTAGTCGATAGAAAAGCATCACCCTTCACCATATATACATTCACGAATGTGGGGTTGTTCGAAGACGGATGGGGCCCTTGACTGCCCCCTTCCATGCTTGTAGAGGCTTGAGTTAGATTTTTCCCATGTTGAAATGGATTGGTTAACATAATAGGTTGTTGCTATGTCACAAAATTTTGGGCCTCTGTAAGCCGGGGAAATAGGTGGGTGGGATGGTCTTCCATGCACAGGTTGCAAGGATACCTCACCTTATGTTTCTTAGTGTTTCCCCCGCCAGCATTATCAATGGGTTTTTTACCCCCCTTACCCTTCTTTCATTGTTTTTTCTTCCCTTCAGGCAGCTAGGTAGCCTTTGGATTAGTCGATTGCACTGTGTGTACATTCAACATTTTGGTAGGGGGAGTAGCCAAAGTAGTAGTTTGGCTGGCCACTGTGTGTTGTATAGAAAACCGTTTCAACTGATTCTTCAGTTGTTCAGTGGGCTATGTTTGTGAAAAGCCAAAAATACCGTCGGCATGTGGTCCAACTCTCTATTTGGTTTTATCTAGTATTGAGTATGGTGCATCTGGAAATATCTTGTATAATAAACCAGACTGAGAATAGATTAGCTCAAGTTGTTGAGCTCTCATGATGGCGTCTTCTTCAGAAAAAAATCCCGATGTCGTGACGTCTTTGGATAACTGTGGGAACAAAGACTTAAGGAACCACTCAAGAAGGAACGCTGGTGGGACTGGTACCTTAATTAAACTCTTCTGACATCGCCATTCTCGAATGCGATCAAAGATATGGTCCACTTTTGTCTGTGAGAAATTGGCCAACAATTTTGTGCTAGTGTCGTATCTCACAGGTAACTGGAAATGGTTTAGGAAAGCCATAGCCAATTCGCCGAAGGAAGAGTATCTTGAGCGATCGATCTCAATGTACCATTTCGCGACACTCCCAATGAGAGTATGTTGAAACAATCGCAACTGTACAGAGTCGTCTTTCAACAAGTTAGATGAGCACCAAAGATGAAAGGTAGTCACATGATCGTCAGGATCTTCGTTAGGCTTGGCCTCGAACTTTGGTATGTCCAAAGGCAACTTCATCGGCATAGGAGGCCAACACAGATCGTGATAGATAGGGTCATTCAACAACCGTGTCAAGTTTGGCAAATGCAAGGTTTCAAGGAAGGGTAGTTTGGGCTGTTGGTGATAACCTGGGAAAAAGGGACCTGGATTTTGAATGGCACCAGGTTGCTAGGAAAAGTTCGGCTACTAGCCTGGGTTCTTCTAAAAACCATGGCCCTGGTCAACATACATATTTTGCGTGTGAGGAGACATCATCAGCTGATTCCCAAAATAGGACATAGATGGTTGGGCATGCATTACATTCGACGAACTTTGGGAAGGGTTTCCCCATGTCGGTCCCGTGGGGATAGGCATGGTATTTTGTCTAGGGTTCCATTGATTGTAAAAAGAATTACCCCAGACCAACATTTCTGATGAGGGAACGGATCCCTGCCAAGAATTCCAAGGCCCTGATGAAAAATAAGTTCCTGGGTGTGCACCCTGTGCAAGAATAGTACCCTGCATAGGAATAGATTGTCCGAAACTGGGATTGCCCCCAGTTGGGAAAGAAGATGATGAGAAGGCATTGTTACCAAACACACCGAACAAATAAAATGGTGTTGAACTGACTGGCATATTATGAGAAGGTGATCCTTGACTCCCTACTCCAAATAAACTATGGTGTGCAGGCGGCCTGACGGATGGCTGGTGCACGTCATCGAGCGAAGGGGACGAAGGAGGTATGTGACATCCTCCATAAGGGAAAGGGTTAAAAGGAGCGGAAGTGCCCCCCATGTGGCCTTGCAGAGGAGCGATAGAGATCCCTTCCCCCAGACCTGAAGTTTGTGAAGTGGAGAAGGAAAGTACAGGACTTGTACTTGGAGTAGGCATCCCGTATGAGAACGGAGGGCCTATCGCACTTGGTGGGAAAGGGGTTGTGGCTGCTGCCAGATATGGGATCGAACCACTATGCGACATAGAGGCAGTCAAGACCATGGTGGATCAGACTGGTGATGGTGGGTTAGGAGGTGGAAACTCTCCTGTGGTGACAACCGTAGTGGGAATTAAATAATTCCTAGAAGGAGTAACAACATTTGTTTCCATTGTTTCATGCGACATTTTATGACACCCATAAGGATAAATCGATATGATGAGGGGTGATGAGAGATCAGTGGTTGGGGTTTCAATCGGGCCAAGAACTTTCTCTCCAAGGTCCAAAATGGTCGATTCCTTCAGATGTTGGTCAAGCACAATTTCGTGTGACCTAGTCGCTTCAAAAGACCATTGTTGGTCTAGATTTCACCTTAGTGGTGGTGGGGGTGGCTCCAGTGTAATCGGTGATAGGCCCAGAAGCCTCCATGACCGATGGATCTTGTGATCCTCCAATGTGTGAGAAGATCAAAATACACCCTAGGGTGATCTATTCATTCAAAAACAACACACACTACAAAAGTCCCTATAAGATAAGACAGACAAACACTAAACTAATTGGAAGAATAGTTACAATAACCAACACTAGAGAAACTTACCGGTGCAAGTGAAACTCAAACATAGAAGCAACCTCCAGGTATACTCTGCAAAGCGTGGCCTGATGTCTATCCTAGGTACCGTGGTATACCCCTGCAGTCACCTGTGTATGTCCCTAAAAATATGGGCAACTAGGTTGACAGCACGCGAACAGTCACCAGGCGGGTATAGTCGAAAGTTGGGTAGACCAAAATGAGTAGGGTATCGAGCTTGAAACCTGTTAAGTGTATCAAGAGAAAGTGGTCTGGAAGACAACTAAGGATATCGAAAAGATTCAAGACCCACAAATCTCCATGGAAAATGCAATCGACGAAATCCCAAGACAAGCCCTCTATATGTGTTCTCCACTACGATTAGTCCATCTTTGGAGGGGTTATCTCCGCTACATTTTCGCACGTGACCTCATGTTTATCCCATGTGTTAGAGGGGGGTCCCGGATAAATTTCACAATACTGGACTTTGATGCTCCCTAACTCGGACTCCAATGTTTGATTTTAATGGCCTTGAAGAGTTTCCTCTCCAACCTAATCCAAGGCCCTAATCCTAAACTAGTTGGTTTAAAAGTCTAATGAATTTTAAATTTAGCGTTAATTTTATGGCTTGTCTTATGTCAAAGGTTATGAAAGTGAAACTAGTGATGTTTGAAAGACGAAAGTAAAAATGGACAAAAAACTAGAAACAAACCTTTACTTAACTCAAATCTTAAATGAATTTTCAAATTAATTTTTTTTTTTTAAGATCTTTGAACAACAAACTCAAAGCAGGATTTCACTCGACTATGAGCTACTTATGATCTAAGTAAACTGCCAAGAACTTATGAAAGCAAAGACTTTTCTCTGGTTACTAATGAAAAACAACACTTTTCAACCAAACAAAGAAATAAAGGATTTTTATTTTTTATCTGAATGCTTATAAAGAAAAAAGGAAAAATATCAACAAGTCAAAAATCCAAGAAAAACTTCTGGCCTAAATGAAGATCACAAAGAATCACTTCAAAAAATCACAAACTAGCAACTTAACAAAGGACTCTCAAACTTGTCTAAAAACCTTACAAAAAGAAAATTTTCATGAAAACTTCTAAATGAAAAAAGAAATCTATGGCTGAGATCAAGCCTAAGCTACTGAATGCAATGACAGAGATTCAAGATCCTAATAGCTATAACTCTTGTCAAGGGAAAGGATGGTTGCCTCTCCTTAAAAAAAAACTATCCTTCACAAGCACACTACGGATAGCTCAACAACAAGCATGTGCACACGAGCTGTGTAGAGTCAGAGGGCTTGTACACGGGTGATGGCCTTATACAGGCTATCCGTATCTCTAAAAATCTGAAACAAAATAAAAATAGGCAATCCAAACGAGGCAGAGACCACTGATACTGAGAACCAGGATCTCTTGAAGGCTCAAACACTTTCTTTAATAGGAAACAAAAAATAATGTATGGAAAAAACAATCATAGAACAAACCTAAGATAAAGACTGCAAACAACCAAGACTAGAAAGAGTTCCAGAAAACCCTTGAGAATGACAAATTCTGACAGGGAAGAGGATGACTACCTCCACAATTTTATGGAATCTTACACACCACTTTTACTTCTTCAGCTAGCGTTTACACGCGGGCTGTAAGAATGTAGGGCGCAGGTACACGCGTGCAGACCTTATACAGGCCGCGTGTACCTCTGTGGGTCTCGGAAAAAAAATTACAGTCAAGCAAAGAAACAGAGATAACTGGTATGGAAGACCAGAATCTCTGTTAGCTTAGACTTTGCAGAAACTTCAAAAAACAGGAAAGAAAGCTAGTTTTTTAAAAATACCCAAAAAATAAAATTCCCAAGAACCCTAGAGACCTCCCCAGTATGGTCGCCAATTCTGTTGTGGTGGGAAATCCTCCTACGGACTAGCAAATAGGGTTATATTATACAACAAATACATCCCCATTTCTTTTCAACAAATACATGGTTAGACCAACATACCTTGTTCCAGGCATTCGATGTTGATCCTACCTCATGCTTGATCGCTTGTTAGCAACTCTCCTCCCAAGGCTAAGCTGCATACAAAACAAGCAACAAACTACACATGCATTTTACCTACAGACTAATGGGTTAGAGATTCAAACATATTTTTAACAAACTATGAAGAAATCATAAAGTGGGACGGGAAAAGCATTTATTTATTATTTTTAATGAATAAAATTACAATGTCGAGACCGACCACTGCTCTGCGAACCTGATCCTAGGCTCCTCTTCAACTATCCTCCAACTTCTTTGCTCTATATTTGTCCTTGCACAATAATGGCTAAAGGGTAGGGACAATGGGAATATGAATTTGAGTAGAGTTTCTTTACTATCATTCCCCTTCTTCCAAATGGTACCCCTACCCCTTCTTTTATAGGCTAGAAGGAGCTAGGTATTTGGTCAAAACCTCGGCCATGCATGCCCGGAAGGTTTAGTTAACTCACCCAAAGCTATGTGTTCCATCGACAACTTTCCATTTTTCGTTATATTGTAGGTACACGCGGGCTGTTTTAGGTCATCTAACGTGTACACGCATGCATTAATGGAGTAGGGCATGTGGGCCTTTATAAAAGAGGTTTTTTAAAGAGTTTTTCAACAGTGTTTTGGCAAAGGAATTTGAGATGGCCTGATGCCAAGTAAGCATGTCTGGTGCAATTTAGGGTTATAACAATGATATCTCGTTGCAAAGTTATCGTCGAGGAGATTCATTTTTAGGGATCAGTAATTCCTTTGGTTATCATTGAGAACCTCGATCTCGAAAAACCTTCATTTAGGCCCTCAAAATGGCCCCGGAAGTTAAAACCTGCTAAAAATAGTGAATTCCCCAAATTGCCAAAAAATTATTTTGAGCCAGTCGGAAAAGGTGGGTGGCCACCGATATCCACCTGGACCAATCCTCCCTCCTTAGGAAGAAATGACCTCCATTTTGTTGAGTTCCTAGGGGAGAGGGAAAAGAATTTGCTAGATCTCCATCTTGGTGAGCTACTTGTATTGTTGGAGACGTCGTATTGCCTAGTTTGTGGAAGTCTATCATGAACATGTTGAAGCTGAGGTTGTTCAACAAGTCGAGCTACATGAGAGGAAGGTGTGCAGAAGAAATATTTGTGCTTTTTTGCAACCTTGTCGACCTGCTTCTGTTGGATAGAAGGTGCAGGGGGCGAGGCTGTAGTGGTTGCAGTGTCCTTCTGTTCCCCTTTTGAACAGATTGTGAAGAAGTTGAATTTTGCAGTATGAGATACTACCTTGCGACACTTTTTAGGTGGAACAATAGTTGGAACTACCTTTGGTATTCTATAGAGATGACCCCCCAAAGTAACAATGACACTACGGGGTTGAGACTCATAAACAAAATGGTGTCTCCAAATATATGGTTGGCCCAAGAGAGCATCACAGACATCCAGTGGGGCAACATCACATAATACCTCATCCTTGAAGGGTTGGATGCCGTATGAAAATTGACACTATTGGATGACATGGAGATATCATCCTTGCCAAAGCCACCCAATTTTGTATGGATGTAGGTGTGGTGTTGTCGAAAATCTCAACTGTTTGACAACATCTGCTAGGGTGAGGTTTTTTTGGCTTCCGCTATCAACAATAAAATGCAGCAGGGTCCCCTTCACCCACATCTATGAATGAAAAAGGAACTCCCCCTCTTCAGGATCTATTAGTTATTCTGGTTGAATTTATACGGTCGCAACAATAGCAGTGGGGTTTGCATCAATGATTTGTCCTTTACCAATATTTTCAGAATCAAATTCAGAATCAGGGTTCAGCTCTTTGTCTTTGATCTCAGCCACCGATGACTATTTTGAGTGACATTCATCGATGTTGTGCCAGGGTATTTTGTGGAAATCACACCATTTTCCGATGTCCTTCTTTGTCTTCCCATGACCCTTATTTTCCTGTGTCTTGGACTGGTTTTTGGGAGATTGTTTGTCAGGGCCATCTTTGTCATACCCGAATTCATGTTTGTTCTGCGCTTAAATTTCTGCTCAATTTTAACAACATATCGATAAGCAACACTGAGTGATGAGATGTCCAGAAAATCCATTTTAGTCTGGATGTATCTATGTAGAGCCCCACGGTATTTTAGAACCAAATGTGGCTCGGAGTCTTTGATACCAATATTGGTGCAAAAGGTATGGAAGGTATTGGTGAAATACGGAACTGCTTGGCCCCTCTCTTGCCACAGTGTGGTTCATCTCATGTATTGGTCCTCATAGTTTCCAATGGGGTAATATTGTTCCTTCATTGCATCCAAAAAAAAATCCCAAGTGGGATCGGCCCCATATATTCTAGACTCCTCTATGGAACTTTGTTCCCAGTAAGTTTCCCACCATTGTTTGACATGAGGGAGAAATTTAAGGAGTGTGAAGGTGATCTTTTCTTTGTCAGAAAAATTGTGAACAGAGAAATAACCTTCTAGCAGAATTAACCATTTTTCTAGGGTTTCTACATCTATCTATCCTTCAAATACAGGAATATCAAAATTAACTTGTACCTTGAAAGGAGAGGTTCCTCCAAAGTGGTCTCTTGATGAAGATGCACCTGATGCTATTGACAGGCGTTTAAGGATGTGGGCAAAATTGTCCATCATTTCGTCCCTCTGTTGTGTGAGAGCTTGCTCAAGCAACAGATTGATAGGATCGTCTACTCCGTTGTTTTTCTTTTCTTTCACCATTGAGGGTTGTTTCCGTCCTTATACACACTTGCAAACGTGAGCTAAGTCTTGCTCACTTAGTGTGTCCTCAGAGGCACAATGCCTAGGTTCAAAGTCCACGCTGTCACTTTGACTTGAACCTCTTCCATCTAGGCTAACTCCTAGGGAAGCCAAGGGGGGTAGACCCTAGTTAATAGATGATATTAATATTTAATGTTCTAGGAGTTGGTTTTAATTGGTTAAAAGGTCAGGGGGAATCTAGCCTAAGATGTCAATAAGCAAATGGAAGATGAAACTATCTAAGTATGAGAGTCAGACCTTTTGCTAGGGAAACTAAGACTAGTGCCTAAGATTGGGCAATGGGGTCAACTAAGTTAGGGGGAAAGTTCGTTACAAGATAAGTTACAAAGTATTACAATAGGACATATACAATTAGATACAAAAGAATAAATCATATATACAGATTAAGACTAGATACAAGATATACAATATACTCACAAGTTTGTTCACATGTGCAGGAATTAAAGATACATAAGATAAAGAGATCAACACATGAAGCCAAGCATGCTCACAACAGATAGAGCTCCATTGGACTGCCTTTCAATGGCCAAGAGACGCAAAGCACTCAAGACCCAATCAAGAGAATGCCTCCAGGTGGATGCGCACTTCTTGAAGGATCACACCACGAGATAAATGAACAAAATAGATGAAAGCTTTGAAAGAAAAGTGCTCCAGATGAAGAGATATAACCACTTAAGCGATAATTCCACAAAACATAATTTAACTTGCATGTGAATGTAAAATGAAAGACAGTGAGATCAGTGAACTTGCAAGTGTGTAACTATGTCGCTTGGTGTTGTAGACTGAAAATTGAATTAAGTGGTTAAGCGTGAGATTAATTTTTAGCCCTATCTAGATGTCAACCCAAAAATCTCCTCCCCCTATTACCAAGTGGTTGTTGGATGCTCAATAAGTGAGGCAACGAGGCCTACCCTATCTTCACAGGTCAACCCTAAGGCCGAGTACTCCGAAAAATTTCCGTGGCTTTCCTCAAAACCCCAATTTTTAAGTGGCGAAGATGGTGAGTTAAGGTGTCCTAAAGTCTAATTAATGGATTTTAGATCTATGAACTAAATATTGTGAAGTGTGATTGAGTGCTTGTAGCTTGCTCAACAAAGTTGCCAAAGTATTGAAAACTGAAATACATGAAGGCTGAATCCTTTTAACAATGAAGTTGCCAGACGAGTTCTTAAATTGTTATATTGCAAATATGAAGTATGAGAACTGAAAGTAACTTGCAGAATTGTAAAAAATTGCTTAAGCCCTTAATATATCGATACTTGCATGCATATACATAAGATGAAAAACTTAAGAAACAATTTCTTTCATGTAAAGTGAAAGACAGAACCGGAAAATTAATTAACCGATTAGCACATGCATGTGTGATATGTTTACGAAATTAAAGACTGCATGCGAGATAAACTGAAAGCAAAATATCCACGATGCCTCCACGAGCTCTAAGCTAGCATATGTTATGAGATCTACTCTAGATTATTTTACATAAGAATGCATGTAGAAACCACAACTAATCTAGCTAAACTAAGCATGAAAAATAAACGAAAGAGATCTAATCTAGAGCTTGTGAAAATAAGACAGAAAGAGAAAGAATGCAAGCCACTTGGGTACAACTCCTTTGGGCTTGCTTTACAGTGATTTAGAA
>JZKD02S0792138.1:272715-287171 GCA_000966675.3 Picea glauca | reverse complement strand
GAGTAAAGAGTGAGTGAGAGGTCTCTTAAATAGCTTGAGAAGCTAAAGAGACCCCTCTTGGATCTTCAACATGTGTCAAACATCCAAGGGAAGACAACTCATGGAGAAAAACAACCAATGAGGGGATAGGCTTTTAGGGTGAGGATAATGGAAAGAAGATGAAAAGGATTTGTGAAGAAAGCAAGGCAAGGAGGGGGAGAAATGGGCAAGTGAGGGAGTGTAAAAGGAAAGAGGAGACCCATGTATGGGTTGAAGGAGGGGAACGTGTGATCTTTCCACTTTTCAATGAGAGAAGGCGTGAGTTCTCAAGGGAAGGCGTGAAGGAAACAAGTGAGTTTGAAATGGAGTGTGGAGGGCGTGTGTTGATGGAGTGGAGTCCACACTCCAAAGAGTGGAGTGATTGGATGAGGAAGGTCATGTGAGGGGAGGAAAGGAGGACCCACACTCCAATTATCAAGAGAGTTTCTAAATTACGCAGGAGTGGGGGACGTGAGGTGAGGGAAACACGTGAGGATAGAGCGTATGTGTGTGGAAAGAGGCCCACGCTTCTTATTAAATGGAAACTCAATGTATTAATGGGATAGGAAGGGGCGTACCTCATGAGGAGGGGCCCTCAACCAAATAAATTTAAAAAAAATCAAGTAATGCGTGGAGAGGAGGGGGACGTACACTTTAAATGAGCATGTGAGTGGAGGGGTGAGGTGAAATAAGGAGCACGTGAGGGTGAGTGTGGGAGTGAATGGTTAAGGAGAAGTATGTATGAGTGGAGAAAAGGGGCTCATACTTTAATTAAATGAGTTATTAAATTATCTAATGAAATATTATATGCTCATGTGGGAAGGGGACGCGAGGGATGAAAGAGGGAATTAATTAAAAATTAATTTTAATTAAAAGGTGGGTAAAGGGTAGGGATATTTTAGGTGGGGTATATCATCATTATTGTCTTTTACTTCACTTGATTTGGTCCATTATTACATAAATTACATTTTCCCATGTTCTGGGTTTGGCAATTAAAACCGCCATTTTCCCGAAAAACTCCTAAGCGGACAAACAACCTAGTAAAACTTGTCTGACTGAGTTGAAACTTAGTCCACGGGTGCAGGGGGTCTCATTATAATTCTTTTGAGTACAAATACCCCTATTGAAAATCCCGGGACCTAAGTTTTACATTAATTACCCAGAATTAATTAATTAATCAATCAATCAATTAATTCAGAACCTTAAAAAAAAGGTAGCTATACTTGACGAAATTCCGTGAAATTTTGTGTGTTGTCTTACATGGTCATTTACAACATTCCTAAACGCTATATACCTAGGAATAACTTCATTATAAAGCCTTTCTCCACTTTGGAGGAAATATTGGGTGGGAGTGAAAAACTCAAGGGAGATTAACCCGGCTGGTTAGGCCACATTAACCTCCTGAGGATAAAAAACACTCAGCGAAATGAACTCTCCTAATGAAGAAAACCTAAGGAAAATGAAATAACATGATCCATGTAGACTTATTACAATATTAACCCACGCAGGGGTGCGGTAATCCCGCTTACAAAATTTGTGCTGGAGGCAAAAATTGCCTAGTAGAACCAAACTGTCTTCGACATACTAGCATCTGACGATGCATTACTTCATGGAACATGGAGTTGACCTCCTAGTTGAAGAGGTGGTCAACAAGGGTTTCTTGGGTGTGCAAGAGTGATTGTCTTCAAGAGAGAAAATCTCAAGAACCAACTTGCTATACTCAGACCTCGTCGAGGACATGCACTAAAAAAACGATTAAGAGTAGCCTGCTCTAATACCACTGATTCAGATTATTTTCGGCACGAAATGAGATCGGATATATAATAAAGAAATGCACAGAGATATCACATATATTCAATAATATAACAAAAATGTATCAGAGATGAAACCATAAACATAGATATACAATAATACATGATTTCTATTAATGAAAGAAATGTACGGAGACTGTA
The DNA here is from genome assembly GCA_000966675.3 of Picea glauca. Classification (NCBI taxonomy): domain Eukaryota; kingdom Viridiplantae; phylum Streptophyta; class Pinopsida; order Pinales; family Pinaceae; genus Picea; species Picea glauca. Next base: position 285,201 of record JZKD02S0792138.1, on the reverse strand, counting down.
AAAATACAGAGTGAAAGACTCGCTAGAATGTTGGCAACTTATCTTTGAGAAGAGGTGTGATGGCTACTCGCATTCGAAAGACAATGATTAAAATGAGGCTCTGAAGGCCTTTTTAAAATAAACGGGAATACCAAAAACCCTATACATCCAAAAACCTAACCCTAGGAGATGAAGTGTCAAAAGTCATGTGGGCCCCGTTTGGGTAAGTTAGTACATCAACTTCCCAAGGTCGTAACATTTGCATACGATCTCTGTTTTAGGCGTATGATAGCTCGTTGGAAAGGTATTGTCGAGGAGATTCATTTTTGGGTCTCAATCATGATTTAGGATATATTTGAGAACCTATATCATGAAAAACCTTCATTTAGGGACTCAAAATGGCCCCATAAGTTAAAACCTGTTAAAAATAGTAAATTGCTAGAAAAATGTTTTGAGACAGTCGAAAAAGGTGGGTGGCCACCGATATCCACCTTGATCAATCCTAACTCCTTAGGAAGTAGTGGTATCCATTTCATTGAGATCCCAGGGGAGAGGGAAAATCATTTGCTGGATCTGCATCTTGGTGAGTTGCTTGTATTGTTGGAGATGTCATGCTGCTTAGTTTGTGGAAGTCCGTCATGAACCTGTTGAAGCTGAGGATGTTCAAAAAATCGAGCTACATGAGAGGAATATGTGTAGAAGGAATATTTGTGATTTTTTGCAACCTTGTCGACCTGCTTCTGTTGGATAGAAGGTGCAGGGGGTGAGGATTTAGTGGTTGTAGTGTCCTTTTGTTCCCCTTTTGAACAGGTTGTGAGGAAGCTGAATTTTGCAGTATGAGATACTACCTTGTGACACTTTTTAGGTGGAAAAATAGTTGGAACTACCTCTGGTATTCTATAGAGATGACCCCCCAAAGTAACAATGAAACTACGGGGTCAAGACTCATAAACAACATCGCGTCTCCAAATATATGATTGGCCCAAGAGAACATCACAGACATCTAGTGGGGAAACATCACATAGTACCTCATCCTTGAAGGGCTGGATGCCGTATGACAATCGACATTGTTGGCTGACACGGAAATCTCATCCTTTTCGAAGCCACTTGATGTTGGACCCTTCATTTTGTTGATTAGAAGTTGCACAAAGAAGACTACTATCCCATTTTTGTTCAAACACAATTTGCACAAGCCACAAAGGAGATGGACAATAGAGCAAGGGAGGAAATAGAAAATGGTTGGAAATAAGTACAGTACAGCACCATTAAGGAGAGATAAGTTAGAACATAACAAGAACAAGAAATCATGTGAAGTCTCAAACCAGGAAATCCCAATTAGCTTATATATAAGGGATGAATAAGATTGTAAAGGGTTTGAGTTTCTGTATTGATGATACTGGTATTGTTGATTCCCAGAAGGTTTGGTTTCTATGCTATTTTCCATTTTAGGAAAAGGAGTAGCTAGAGTTCTAAGAGTCTGGGTTTTGGAACTAGACAAGAATTATAACCGATTTATGTCCTGATGTAATTTTGAAAGAGAAAGGGTTCTAGTTAACCTTGTCTCTCAGTAATAGAGTTTTACTGTCAAGATCTGACATGATTGAGCTGTGTCTGTATCTGAGTAGCATCATGTAATTGAGAAGATCCAGATGATGTTAATACAAAGTGACCCAAAATTTTAAATTATTATGTCTGATTAGCTTCAGAATGTCATTAATGTTGATTTGTATTATCTTGATGTCAGATCTTCTTAATTGGATATAGTTTATTTATGAATGCAATGCAACTTGGTTTTCTATAATGTGAGTTAGGAATGTTCACACAGTTCTAGGTTTAATCGATCTTGAACAAGACTAATAGATATCCTTAGAATGTATGGATTTGTCTAAGCATTCTCCTTACCCTTCCCTATCTTCTTGTCTTAGTTGTGCTTTGGGTGAGACTTCTTCTCTCCAGAGGAGATGAAAATTCTAGCGCTCTATACTACCTCAATACCTTTTGTTGGTAACCTAATAAGGACCGCGGTTTGATCAAATTTGCACCAACAGAAAGAACAAAGGAACTTGGACGTGCAAGCACAATTTTTCGCACTACGACAAATTTTAGAGATAAGTAAGAACAGGTGAATAGGAGCAGATGGAGAGCATGAAAAATACGACAGAGGCACAATATATGACATCTCACCCATATGTGACAACAGGAGAGCAATGAGTGATGAATATAGTAATGAGAGATTTAGAGTTCTCTATGGAAGAATTACATGAGAAAGAAAAAGAACATATGGGTCGCAGGTTACATGTCACTCTGTGTAAATTGTAGTTGTGCCCCGTGCATACATCCTTATACATATCCCTTAACTAAATGTATCTATATCTCTCTAGTCATGTTCCATACATGCATAATCAAGAATAAGTATAATGATCCTCACATGGACTAGACATCAAAACCTTTTTGATATAAAACCTCTCAATACATCAACCACTTTCACAAGTACAACTTCTCAACCATGTAGCAAAAAAACCCTTAACCATATGCCAAGAAATACAAGATGTGCCTCAACACTAAAAAAATGTATCAATGATAAATATTGATTGTACCAACATTGTATTTGTATGTATCTGAATTAAAAATAAAGTCCCATGCAACCACTCACATCTCTAGGGAAAATCCTCAAAACCCCATAACCATTTCTCATGTAGACAACAAAATCCAACTAATCATAGAAATAAGACATACATTTTGAACCAATAGATAGATCTTTTGTAGCTGATCATTGTAGACCTTCTTGGGAGCTTGATTTCAAACTATAGAGACCTAACATCTTCATATTCTCAAGTTTCTAAGGATTTTCCCTCATGTACGCTCCCTATTATACTTCTATCCCATGTACATACACGCCCTGATCCACTGTAGTCCACATACACCTAAAAAACTAGGGTTTTTTTCAGTATTTTTTGTAATTCTGAAACTTTCATCATCAACTATTCATGCTACCTCAAACTCGTGCAACTTCATATGTATAAATGAGTACCTGCAATAAACCTTACACAATAATATATATTCAATGTGCTCAATAGGTGTTAATAGGAGAGTTTTGATCTCTTTTTTATACTTTCATGTAGCTTCCTCAAGGGGTTACCTTCTAACCAACTTAACCAACTTTTCTTGTTTTAGGGCTAACCCACTTCTAATCACTTGTCCACTTCTAACCCACTTTGCTACAAATAGTAAATTCTCCACTTTTAGTTTCAACTAATTTATTTTTAATTATTTTCTTATTGCAACAAATTAACCCATGATTAAATCCTAGTTTCACTCACTTGAGTAATCAACTTCTTCTAGGAGCTTCTAGAATAATTTTGACTTCTTTGACCTTCTAGATAATGCATGAGGGTTCTCCAACTTCACAATGGCATAACTCTCTAATCGTGAGGAGTTATGTGACGTTACACCTATCACCAAAAATGGCATGACATGTAATATCCATCTAGAATAGTCTTACCTGCAAATATATTAATATTCATATCATTATACATCAATCAAATTGAAGTCCATTAACCATACTATTGGGGCTAACGAAATTTTCTATTGGACTTGCTTGAAGGGTTAACATCAATGACAACCAACCCAAATAATAAAAAATCTCCCCCTTTCGCATTGATTACAACACTTTGATACAACATTGAATTCATATCTCTTATGCTCCTCTGCTGATCATTTTCTCCCCCTGGAAGCATGCCTCTGTGCTCTCTCTCGAAGCATCTAACTCTCTTTCCTACATCTGATGAATCTCTTTCCATTTAAAATCAATGGAAAAGGTAAATTCCCATCTAGGGCTTCTCCCCCTAACTGAACTATCGTTGGGGTTGCTCCCCATGACTGAACTCTTCCTAAAACTTCTCCCCCAACCTGAATTGTCCTATGTATGGTTCTTTCTCATGTAAATTTAAGACATATAAGATAAGCATTCAAAAACATTCATTTTGGAGTAAAAATTGCTTCGAGTATCTAGCGAAGATACTCAAAGGATTCATTTAGAAGTACTTTTGTGAAGATATCTGTAACATGTTCCTTTGTTCCCACATATTAAACTCTGATGTTATTCTCTACAACTTGTTCTCGTAGAAAGTGATACTTGATTTGAATGTGCTTCATCTTGGACTGCATCACTAAATTATTTGAGATACTGATAGTGCTTGTATTATCACAATATATAGGAATGGGCTCATCATACTAAACATCTATATCTTTCAAAGTTTATTTCATCCATAGAAACTATGTACAACATGCTTCTGCTACAATGTACTCTGCTTCAGCTGTAGACAATGATATTGATGATTGTTTCTTAGTTAGACAATATACCAAACACTCACCTAAGTAGAATGTCGATCCACTAGTGCTTCATCAATCATCAATGAAACCTGCCCAATCTATATCTATGCAGGCAATACATTATAGATCCTTTCCTTTTGAATACCATAATCCAAACTATTATATTCCCTTGAGATATCTAAAAAACCTCTTCACTTTTAGAACATGTGAGTCCTTTGGTGTTGCTTGAAATCGTCCCATCTGTCCAACTTTTTGCATTACATCTGGTCTAGATGTTGTCAAATAAAGTAAGATGTCAATCATTGACCTGTACTACCTCTAATCTATAGACTTTGAATCATCATCTTTGCTCAACTTGCAATTAGTTTGCATAGGAGTGTTAATTGGTTTTCAATATTCCATTCCAAACCTATTTATCATTTCTCTGATATACTTGGTTTGAGAAATAAAAATTCCTTGGTTTCTTTGATATATCTGAAGACTCGGAAAGAAGGATAGTTCTCCAAGTAATGACATTTCAAATTCATTCTACATATCCTCTAAAAAATTTATCTTAACATGTCATCATCACTTCCAAAAATAATATCATCAACATAAATTTCAATTAATAAAATACTATCTTGAGTTACCTTGATATAGTGGTTGTTGTCTTTGTTGGGGCTAAATATATGCACTATTAATTCCCACATTTAATTATCAACTAGGGCTCATAAGCTTCGAGGTGCAGGCGCAGGAAACACAAGATCAGAGCCTAGTCTAGCCTAATCTAAAGCTGACAAAACAATCTTCAAACCCACACAGCAGAAAATTAACACTAAGAATTCATCACTGGGACGTAGGAATAATTAGTGCTATAAAGGCTTAGATCACAGTCTTTCATGCACTCATGGTGATGTTCATGTGATTAATCTTGAGTAGCATACTCAATTTTTTATGTCCTTCAATGATTATTTCCTTTAGTGGATCCACACTTAAATGCAATAAAGAAACAAGCAAACGAAGATGAAATTCATGACAGAAATTAACACCTTAGGAATAAATCCAATGAGGGAAGGCCATATCTCACGAGTTAGACCTCTAATATATCCGTTGGTGATTGAAGCTACAAACTTGCAATAAGAAGCCAAGCAAAATGAAATACTAAAATAAAACTATGCGATCAACAATTTATTGTAAAGATCTATCCTAAAATGGGAGGATTAAATTCTATTCTACAAAATGATAACAAAAGAATTCATCAATAACAAAAACAAGAGAGGAAATTAGTGCGAAAATAAGTGTAGACTAGTACAAAGAAATGAAAAAAATAAAATTAACTAAGAACATAAATAATTCTTAAAGCAATCCAAGCTTAAACTTTAGAAATATCAAGCAAATGTAAAATCACACATCCTAAACTCGAGATCTCTCCTCAACTAAATACATCAAACATAATGAAGAAGTTTGGCGAAGAATGAACTAAAATGCAGAAATATAAAAACAAATGAAATGCTTATGCAATGAGATGCAAGTGTCAATTCTGTATTAAAGAGGATTGGATGTAAAACAATTTAAAGATGAACATTCTTTGGCAGTCAAATCTTCAATATAAAAGTTAACAAAGGATGTTTAAAAGGAATGATGTATGCATAGAGCATGAGTGATTGAATGTAAGTAAAGAAAGTGAAATGGAACCTTGTGTTGATAGTCATTTGGGTTGTAAGACTTAGGCATATTCAACCACACGAGGAGTGAAGGAGTAATGAAAGGAAATGGACGAGTCCTCTATGCAATGAAATGTTATGTGACAATGTATCAATTATGAGTGCAAAAAATGAAGGAAGAATGTGCACACTGTCTTTTTCTTTCCTCTTAAATAATACATGCAGAATTTTTTCTGTGTTTCTGTGTGTTTTTCTTTTAAAGAATTAATTTGAATACTCAACTGAATACTAATGCCCTATTGAACAGATTTTGACATAGTTAAAATATGCAATGAGGGTTTTGGAACGAGGTTTGAAAGAGACACTTTGATAAGTAAAGTGAGGTAAACAAGAAAGTGATTAATGGAAATGAATGGGCAATTGAAATAGGTGTGATAGTGTATAAGAGGGATGAAATTAAAGCAAGTCGTGGGGCATAATTTCACTGATCAAATGAGCATTAAATACAAAGACAGAGAATTACAGAAAACATGTGGATTGAAAGCATATAAAAAGGAATGCAATCTAAATTGAATGTAGGATGATGATGCCTTCACTGGAAGAGTATTAATTCGAGTTGTCTAATGAAAACCAATTGCAAAATAAAACCAGATTGCATAATAGAAACACACACTATATGAAATTAAATCAATCAAATTCATAAACTAATTAATAGAATAAATAACAACAAGGACATACTCGGATCGAGGGGCCCTACCCAACCTAGGCATGCTCCTAAATATTGTAGCCAGGAGTTTAGTACCAGATGAAAACAGTCATGAATATGGGTACTAGACCAATGCGATGGTAGTACTGGATAGAGCTAGTACCAGAATAGGTGCAATCTGGTATTGGATGAAGTTGGTACAGGAAGAGGCAGAGAGCTGGTACCGGATGAATGCAAAGGTAGTACCGGATCACTGTAGAGTATTGGATGACATGGAGTGTGGGTACGAGATGACTTTCTAGGCACCGGTTAACTATAGAACCTTCTGGTACCGAATGACTTGGAGTATCGGATGACCTGTAATGCAGGTACCGGAACAAGAACAATACAGGTACTAGAACTTGAATAGTACATAACATGTTGCTTGGACATAGAAACATAGGATTAAACCATCATCGACAAAACTATTGTATAATCATCCTTTTAATCACTAAAAATATGGAAAACTATGTATTAACCATATAGGATGAATAACAGGAGATAATGGAGATTTATGGTGTAATTAGCGATATATTATTGATGAAATGCGGGGAGAAGGTTTAATGATGAGTGTAATTGTATGGCTAAAAGTATGACAAAACTGGAGCTCAACATACCCCCAAACCCAAGGATTTTCATGTCCTCATGCAAACAAGGTGAATAACTTATGATACTCTGCTTATATATTTATGTGACATTGCTTCTTTTGTGTAAGTGTTGGTTCTTGTGAAATGACACTTTGGAAACTTCCACATATTGATTTCAAATAGAGAAACAAAATTATCATAAAAATGGAGGACAAGAAGTGGATGAGGTATCAAAGTGATGGTGAATGGCGTGCATAAGGAGAATGGTTTATAAAATGTTGGTGATGGTGGCCGCATGGACTTGAACATCAATTTTAAGACCAATATTTACTTTGTGGTTCTTTGCTTGGATAGGCAACAATGACTTCATCCTCTTTGACATGACTTAAGAATGCTTTATGATGTATGAAGAGAAGACACTATAGATGTTGCTTTGTATTTGGATACCACATATTTCATTTTCATTACTTGGTCTTATCATCAAAGTGTATTGTTCATTACGACAAGTGGAGTGAAGATGGAGGGTTTACTGAGTAGCTGTGATAATGCATAGTGGAGTGTGGAGTGGGTATTAGTGGTTATGCATCATGTTTTCCAATTTTTTAGTAAATTAAAAAGATTTGTACCAGTTTTACCTCAAGTTAACCTTGCTTTGAATTCTAATTCATGTTGAAGTGGAAACTATGTAGAACAGGACGAAATGTCTGCAAAACCATGATGTAGACTGCTGAAATTTAAAGATGAAGTGGAGCAAGGCTGTGAACTGATGGATATCTAGGAGAGAGAGTTGATGAATGTTGATCTACTAAGATTCCTTATGTCTCTCTCTCCCCCAAACCCGTTGGTTTGCATGTCCTCATGCAAACTCTCATTAGCACATAAAATTTTTGCAAGCTGAATGTGGACTATGTGGAACCGGTGCATGTTGACTGAAGGAGAGAATGAAGTATGCTAGAGCTGAGAGCTACTGAAAATATCCTACAAAAATTACCCTCGAAAAAATATTTAAATTTTTGTGCCGTTGGTACAGGAACCTACTAGTTTCTGCACTAGCAGTACCGGAACAAAAAAATCTAAGAGAACTAAACCAATACTATTATTATGAGAGAATAAATATACATTTATGCCATGATTAAAGAAACAACCAAAAAATAAACTTTATTCATGCTTGTAAATTTGGAAATGAAATTTATTTTAAAATATTACAAGAATAAAGGAAATTTCTAAATTACTTATTATATACTATTTCATCAATCATTAACAGTTGTATTCTCAAGAAACCATGTGAATTATTATGGGGGATTTTTCCTCTCATCCTTGAACAGGAAAACATGAGGAGATAAATGGTCTTTGATAAATGAGAAACCGATAGGAAACCAATCATCCTTGTTTAATTTCTCAAAGAATCTCTGTCATTCAAGTGATATTGATAAAGTTCGCATTTGAGTTTATTAGACTCCTACACTTATGGGTCCCACCTCTAGGACAATGACATCCAAGGTATGATTGATGGGGTCTTAAGACCATCTTACAGACATTCTCAAATGGAAATTGGATGAGGTTCATTATCCTTTTGTTCAACCATGCATGCTTCTTCTTAACGATTTACACAAGTATATTGTTCATATGGACAAATATAAATTAGGCATAATGAAAGACATCAAAATCAAAACCCATTTCCAACAAGCCTATTCAGTAATCCAATGGGGTAACTTTGAAATCTAAGAAATATCCTTCCCAGACAGAATGCCCCATTACCCACGAGTTTGTTCAGTACCCTGATGGGTTTGCCTAGTGATACCATAGGCCGGTACCTGCTACCAAAAGACATGTTCAATATCCCAATAGGTTAGCCACTTACACCCATTTTCCATCAAAGGCTCTTGTCCCAATATTTACCCTTAAGATAAAATTTATAGATTGCTTTCGCATGGGTTAATGGGGGAGCATCTTTGAAAACCTTTTTACAAGATGGGATGGTATTGAGTTGGAAGATATTTTATAGATTTCCCATAAAATATTGTTCGTATGAAAAATAGAATTATGTATCGAGATTATTCGAAATACATATCATGGTCAAAATTACTTAATGTGTGGTGGATGAGGCCATGAGAGAATGACCTAAAGGTTTCTTTAGTCCCCAAGTTCATCTTCTCCATATAAGATTGTGTTCCCTCACAAGTAGAAGTTTCATTCACTCTCCTACTACTATTTGATAAGAATGCTTGAATAACAAGTTCTGATATGAAACTAGGATGTACAAGTTACCTATGGGAATCATTATGCAGACCTTAAATATTTTGTAAATCCCCATAATATTTTAAAGACTAGGCTTATGATCAACTGTTATTATTAATAGTCATAAATCTATATGTAGTAAGAAGAAGAAATATCTTAAGTTGTTTTGGTTTTTGATGTTAGATCACCAATATTATCTTCATATCATTTCATTTATTTGAAAAGAAACATGAAAAGATGTTGCATTTATTTAGAACTAGGTTAACTAACATGCAACTTTTACTCTATCCTATCTAAGAACAAGAAATTAAATTTCACGTGTAAGAATATTTCCAATGTAACCATGTGCGTAACAGGTATAGAAATACATTCATACTTAGGTTTGAAAGATAAGATTTATTGTATACCAGAATATGAAGAACCAGCTGCTTTGATGATGATGTGGAGAGTTGTTGAAAAAGAGAGTGGTGCTTCAATCTTGTTGTCATCTGGAACCAATGTTCAATGTAATCTTGATGTTATTGGTTCACATTCTCATTTATACCACTCTACATGTCTCCCTCTATCATGCCAAGAAAATCATCTTCTTTTGAATGGTTTGTCTCTTGGATGCATACTGGATCTGGCGATATGCATGTTCTAGCAGTTTGACTCCTCGATCTCAGGTTCTAGCAGTTTCTCTCCATTGAATGATTCTTCAGTCTCCTCTACAGGTTGGAAAGGGTGATCAAAGGAGGCTTCTAGATCTTCTTGTGGATGTAGCTTATGGAAATCTTTTTTTTCTATCACTTCTGGAGAGGCAGATAGGTTCTTGACTGTTTTCAATATTTGTTCTTTTTGTGAGGTAGAGATTGAGATCCCAGATGTTTCTAGGATGGAGAGATTTCTTCCAAACTCTTGATCATCTTTGATTCTTTGTTGTTGGTTTATGGGTCCTGTTTCACACATGGATTAGTGTAGAGGGGGGGTTCTTACAGTGCCCAAATTATTATTTTTTAAATCCTAAGGAAATAAAAAGAAGCAAACTAAAAGAAAATGTAAGCAAACCAATTATATACTTGAAGTGCCACCATGCTACTAGGATCCTGTTGTCACCAAGTTATCTGTTCACACAAGTTAGCTTCTCTTCTCATATATATAAAAAATGGCTAATTCTAATAAAACACAAATTCTAACTACTAAAAGGAAGAGGACAACCTAAGTTTGGAGTAACCCCACTAAAGTGGATGCGTGGGTTCTTCTCTCACATATTACCGTCTTCTCTCCGCCCTTAGGTCATACTTAAAATCACACCACACTTGCATGAAAATAAACACATTTGCATGAAAATAAACACACTTGCATGAAAGGAACATTCAAGGTTTTGGAGAAATAAAAGAAACCTACCTATGCTCTAATCCCTTTAGCACCTCCCCAACAACGACGCCAAAATGTTGGGGATAAATATATGCACTATTAATTCCCACATTTAATTATCAAATTGGTCTCATAAGCTTCGAGGTGCAGGTGCAGGAAACACAAAATCAGAGCCTAGTCTAGCCTAATCTAAAGCCGACAAAACAATCTTCAAACCCACACTGCAGAAAATTAACACTAAGGATTCATCACTGGGACGTAGCAATAATTAGTGCTATAAAGGCTTAGATAACAGTCTTTCATGCACTCATGGTAATTTTCATGTTATTAATCTTGAGTAGCATACTTAAGTTTTTATGTCCTTCAATGATTATTTCCTATAGCAGATACACACGTAAATGCAATAAAAGAAAAAAGCAAACAAAGATGAAATTCATGATAGAAACTAACACCTTAGGAATAAATCCAATTAGGGAAGGCCATATCTCACGAGTTAGACCTCTAATATGTCCATTGGTGATTGAAGCTACAAACTTGCAATACGAAGCCAAGCAAAATGAAATACTAAAATAAAACTATGCGATCAACAATTTATTGTAAAGATCTATCCTAAAATGGGAGGATTAAATTCTATCCTACAAAATGGTAACAAAAGCATTCATCAATAACAAAAACAAGAGAGGAAATCAGTGCGAAAATAAGTGTAGACTAGTACAAAGCAATGAAAAAAACAAAATGAACTAAGAACAAAAATAATTCTTAAAGCAATCCAAGCTTAAACTTTAGAAATATCAAGCAAATGTAAAATCACACATCCTAAACTCGAGATCTCTCCTCAACTAAATACATCAAGCATAATGAAGAAGTTTGGCGAAGAATGAACTAAAATGCAGAAATATAAAAACAAATGAAATGCTTATGCAATGAGATGCAAGTGTCAATTCTATATTAAGGAGGATTGGATGTAAAACAGTTTAAAGATGAACATTCTTTGGCAGTCAAATCTTCAATATAAAAGTTAACAAAGAATGTTTAAAAGGAATGATGTATGGATAGAGCATGAGTGATTGAATGTAAATAAATAAAGTGAAATGGAACCTTGTGTTGATAGTCGTTTGGATTGTAAGACTTAGGCATATTCAACCACACGAGGAGTGAAGGAGTAGTGAAAGGAAATGGATGAGTCCTCTATGCAATGAAATGTTATGTGACAATGTATCAATTATGAGTGCAAAAAATGAAGGAAGAATGTCCACATTGTCTTTTTCTTTCCTCTTAAATAATACATGAAGAATTAATTTTGTGTTTTTGTGTGTTTTTCTTCTAAAGAATTAATTTGAATACTCAAGTGAATACTAATGCTCTGTTGAACAGATTTTGACACAGTTAAAAAGATGCAATGAGGGTTTTGGAACAAGGTTTTAAAGAGACACTTTGATAAGTAAAGTGAGGAAAACAAGAGAGTGTTGGAAATACTAAAACAACTGAGAGGGGGGGGGGTGAATCAATTGTATGTGAGCTTAAACAATTTTATACCTTTTAAAACATTATTAATCTTTCTTCATGTGTCATCAACAACATACAACATATGGACAGTAAAAGTAAA
>JZKD02S0792138.1:229597-253579 GCA_000966675.3 Picea glauca | reverse complement strand
CGGATGTAAGAAGACCTAATAGAAGCTTCCGCTTCTAGAAGGATCTTCCTCTAGATGCTTATCTTAATAGACATATTTAGTATAAATAAGGGTCGAGGGTATGAAAACCCTAGCTGGGAGATTATTGTAACATAGTGCTACTCGACTGGAGGTTGCCCCCTATAAGAGGCCTGTGAACATTGCTTTATGAATCAAAGTGTTATTTCAGTTGTTGTTCTCATATTATTTCTGTGATTGTAGAGATTATGCTAGTTATATCACTGTTATTCTACCATTTCTAGCATTTTATTTTTGTTCTGCATATTTATTATATCTGGTATCTTGCAATCAGCTGTTACTGTGATTAAACAATTATGCCCATTTAAAACTCATTACAAAACACTCAATTATGATCACAATAATTTAGGGCTTAATGTTTCGTACAGTCTGTTGTTTTCACCATTTCTACTCTATCCATCTTATGTTCTTCATCTCTAGATATTTCACGCTCTGTTCCTGTTGCCTTATTGATCACACACAGTTCGACTTGTTTTACCGAGAAACAACAACCTGCCTTTATCACAACATGTTTCCTTTATTCCTTCCATCATCATCTATTACACTCCAAATCTCTAATGCCCATGTCGGGAATCTCAGAACTCTCAAGAGCCATGATTCCAACGCCCCAGAAAAATGATTTAGTTAGTGTAACTGAATCTTAACTGATCAAGAAACCATGAAGTGAAACAAAAACCCTTCGATCAGATTCAGTTTGATCATCGTCGTTGGATTATACACGTCGAGGATTTTTTACTTTTCAATGTGTAACCTCCGATGTGGATCCTAGAAATGCTAGCTCCTTCCCCTATCTTTTGTTGATGTGACCTTGGGCGATGCTATCATGTGTCCATGTGAATGCGGGCATGACCAAAGGTGGTTTGAGATCAAACTACTTTTCTCCCCACAATTTACCTTTAGCCTCCATGTGTCCTTTCTCCAAAACCGTGGTTTTGATTGCGGCCCGCCTTTAGAAAATTAACTTCCAAGCAATTTTCGGTCCCTCAATAAGGCATGATTGTCAATCTCATGGTCTCTGATAGATTCCTTCAATCAATGGCTCCAACCTATTGTCTTTCCTTCCTCTTCTCCAGATCCACACCCTCCTAAGTCTTAATGACCAAGTGACGTGTGGCCTTCCAAACTGATGGACGAGATTGATTTCTCCTTTTGGGCTTCGAGAGTCTCGATTCTCAAACTCCTCTTTCTCCGTGGTTCTTCCACTCGGAATTCATGATCTATTGACACATGGTCTTCTTGAATCAACGGTCATAATCCCTTTGGGTATTCGGGGTTCAAAAATCTCAAATTTCCTTTCTCTCTTTTTCCAAGAGTGTTCCAACTAGAGTACACAATCTATTGATGTGTGTCATCCTACAGATCGATGGTCCTCAACTTCTTGAACTCTTTGGAATTTGGGGATTTCAAAATTCAACTTCGCTTCCTTCACTTTCTCCCAGAGTGTTTTTCCCCGAACTGCGCAGATTTCTGCCATGCGCCCTTCTGTCAACCGATAGCCTGGATCTTCCTCGACCCTCATGTCTTCATCGATCTAGTTTCTTTCCCAACCACAAATTCTCAAAGTTATTTTCTCCAGAGTTGTTTATCATGTGTCACCTGTCATTCTTGACGATGGGCGGTCCCTGCTTACTTCGGGACTTCAGGACTTTGACAATTTTTCTCTCCTACGCCCATCCAAAGGCTTAACCTTTGTTAATTTATCTTTGGATCCAATGACCATTGATCTTCGGTGATCATATCCAATAGATCAGATCTATACTTCTCCTGGATCTAACGGTTGTCCTAACTCCCAAAATGTACCTTAGATCGACGAATGAGAGTGACTTCGGACCTTCGTCCTTCGAGACTTCTAGACTTTTGACATTTGTTGGTGATGAAACTCCTGAAGTAAATCTACTGAAGTGACGTAGCTTGGTTATGTCACTTGTTGACATTTCATGAGCCGAGAAACTGCCATGTGTCCCTCAGATTCATAATTTTCACGTCCCTGAAGTGTTGATTCAACTTGACACTTGTCATTGCCTGATTGTGCCATGTGTCCTTGTTGACATGGCCTTCTAACTTGGTCTACCACATGTCCTTTTAGAAGTGGTATGTTGATGTGTTTCTCCCTGATCTAACAATCATCGCATTTTCTCTATATCTGATGGTCCTTATTCATTTTAGATTTTGGGCTTCGGGTAATTTGAATTTCAAGTTACCAATTCTTCTGAAGTGAGATTCCCCAAATAGTAACCTCCTCACAACGTTTGACATGAACCAAATGTTGTTCATCGATCATTTTTTTAGATCGATGGCTCGATCTATCTTCAGTGTTGTTCTTCTATCTTATCTTGTCCTTCCACTTAAAAGTGATCCAACCGTCATGAAGACACTCGAAAAAGATCAATGATCAAGTATGGTTGCAGAACCACAACTTGCAAGTGATTTAACTCATCACCAAAACTCCTCAATTTGAAGTTGTGCATTGTTGGTGAGTCAACAACAATCGTCGATCTTCGAGGCTATAATATCTGATGGTCCTGACTAATTGCGGGATTGGAAATAACACGATATTTAATTCTCCTTTCGATATCTATAATCTATCCCTGTCGTTGATCTAGCGATTGCACATCCGACAGTCATGAATTAATCTGACTTAATCTGATCGTTTGTTATATCAACCACAATTTTCGATATTTGGGTTTATGAGATCTGATGATCTAGACCAATTGCAGGATTAGAACTAGTGAGTTGTTTAATTCTTATTTCTCTCTCCGCAATTCATCCCTGCCATTTATCTAGCTTGCAGATCTGACGGTCACGATCCTCCAATGGTCCTCAAGCCCATTATCACTCATATGATCGGTGTCTGTAATATAAGACAATCAACATGTTCAATTTCTTGATCGAACGACTGCTGAGGCTTCTCACCCTAATCTTAGGCTTTTCCTTCCGAGATTTGATCTCTTCATATTGTTCGCTTCTCCTCCTTATCTTATGCTTTTCCTGTTTCCAATCGTCATTGTTGTTCTTTCCATCAATGAAAAGAACACTCTTCTTGTAAAAACATGCCAAAAATATCCCCCTTTAGCATTGATGGCAACCCTGAAAGGCTACACTATTCTGCTTATACCTCCAACTGTAGCATCTAGACCACACCTTTTCTTCCCCTTTGACATCAATTTCAAAGAAAACATGCTCCCCCTGAGTTGTTGTAGTAATTTTTCAGAGGTATCAGATATTCAACCAACACATACTCCCCCTGACAGGATGGAATCTCTTAGGTGAGAGAAGGGATGACACCCAACTTCTGACGGAGATATTCAATTAGTGTATTGGCTAGGGGTTTAGTAAATATGTTTATAATTTGTTCTATGGAAGCAATATAATTCGGCTGAACAACTCTTTTTGTAACCTAATCTTTGATAAAATGATACTTTATTAGTATATGCTTCATTTTTTAATGGAGAACAGGATTCTTGGAGACACTAATGGCATTGGTGTTATCACAGTGAAGTGGAATTGGATCAATGTAAGTGGCCTTCAAATCTACAAGAGTTTGTATCATCCATAAGATCTGAGTGCAGCAAGTAGCAACAACAATGTCTCTACCTCTAGAGGTTATAATGCAATAGATCCAATCTTATTACTAATCCATGATACTAACGAATCACCTAAGAAAAATGCACCTCCACTGGTGCTCTTTCTCTCATCCAAACAATTTTCCCAATCAACATCTGAATATGCAATTAATTGAATTTTTTTTTATTTTTAGGATACTAGAGACCATAAGTCATTGTACCCTTCAAATATTTGAATATCCTTTTGACAGCTTCTAAATGAATTTGTTTAGGAGCAGACTGAAAACGACCTACCATTCCGACATCTTGCATTATATCAAGACAGGGTGTTGTGATGTACAGAAGACTTCCTATCATTGATCGATATGTTCTTTGATCAAAATTAGGTGAAATATCATCTATACTGAGCTTGAAACCAACCACCATAGGTGTACTAATAGGAGAGGTATCTTCCATCTGAAACTTCTTCAACATATATTTCAAATAATTTTCTTGAGAGATAAATCGCCCTGCAGAACTTTGATTGATTTGTAAACCAAGAAAATATGATAGTTCTCCTATCAAGGACATCTCAAACTCAATCTGCATTGAATTAGAAACCCATTGAACTGAAGGATCATTAGTGTATCCAAAAATAATATCATCTACATAAACCAAAACAACTAATAAATCATCACCTTCAGACTTAATGTACATATTACTGTCAACAATACCTTTCTTGAACCCTTTGTCCTGTAGAAATTTGTCCAGTCTATAATACCAGCCTTGTAGTGCCTATTTCAGTCCATATAATGCCTTTTTCAACTTACAAACATAGTAAGGATTATCTGTCAGTGAAAATCCTTCAGGTTGCTCCACATATACTTCTTCTTCTAGATGTCCATTAAGAAATGATGAATTAACATCCATCTGATATACTTTTTTGGCACAGGGACAAACCCAGGGTTCAACGCCACAACAATGCACCAACAAATCCCTAACTATCGGCCCTTTCAGCAACACCTTTGAAGTAGATGAAGTCTCACCCGAGGTAGAGGCAAGGGTGGTTGCAAGACTCAGGTGTCTGCAACCTTAGCTGGGACACAGATCTGTGATTATAATACTTAATAAAGCACTTAGCATTGTCAGTTCCTCAATATGCAGTCAATATCCACTTCACTGATAAAATAGAGCTTCGCAACATTCACACTAATCTAATGTATTTAAGCACTTAGCATAGGTAAATAGATCAGATCAAGCAAATCAAGCACTAAGCATAGCCATATAGATCAGATCTAACATTCTCACATATAATAAGAACAAAGCATAAGTATATCTATCTAAATACATCAAATCACTTAGAAAATAACATGTAAACACATCAAGACAAAGAACAAAGCAACTTAACATAATGTTTACGTGGTTCACCCCCACCATGGGGCTACGTCCACCAACTTTTATTCTTTATTGTCTTCATTCAATTGGTTACAAGAAAAGAGCCTCAAAACCCTTACTCTGTGCATTACAGAAGATATGCACAACTCGCTAGATCCTTCTTTCTTGCATTACGACACTAAGCCTTCCACAATCTGCTACAAGGACTTGCACTTAGCTCTACAAGTCTCTCACAGTAGGCACAAAGCACTTATAGACTCTACTTTCACTTAGCATACATTCACTTCACATAGATGCACTCTTATCTTTATTTCTATCCTAGGCGTCTATTTATATATACAAAATAGTCCTAAACATGGGTGAACCCATGGGTCGATGTCCCATTCCCTTTAAATATTCCAACATCCCAAAAAGGAAACAAAAAGGGGTTGAGATCCTGTGATCTTTGCTTCATCTTGTGCTCCTCCTTCGACAAGTTGTCAAAGTCCCAAAATAGGTCAACATGACCAAGAATATCCCAAAAATTGGCCAAGGGCCAACATGCCCCCAACACTCACCTGTGACTCATCCCGAGTCACTTTGGTCTGATCAGTTCTGCTTTGAATGCCTTGAGTTTGACTCGAGCTGCTTTGATCTGCTGCTTTTCTTCAGCTTCTTTCTCAGTGAACTCCTGGATCACTGCGTCACTCACTGGACCTTCTAGGAATTGTTCTGCTATAGTGACAACCTGTTCTATCTCTGCTGCTCATCTTTCAACCTCTGTGAACAATTGGCATGCATTATCTTGCACAAGTTGGAGCTGTTGAGTTACTTCCATAACTTTGCTTTGGATCATATGGATCTACTATTGGGTGGTGCGTTTCTCTTGATATCTCTTCATTCTATCTACAATTGACAGGGCCTTCAGATGTGCCTATAGTGTGTCTGTGTTCTGCTTTGCTTCATGGAGTTGCGACTCCAGTGCCTACAAATTTGAGTTCTCAATGAACTTCTCATATGTTTGGATGTTGTAATTACTCAACTACTTGCACTCCAGGGAAGGATATTTTAGTTTGTCAACTATGCTATGGGAAGCTGCTTCCCTTAGGTCTCTTACATATTGTGGGGTCTTGGGCACTATGCGTAGCTCCAAATCTGCTATGCGTTGTTGTAGTTGTTGAATCACTTCTTCAAGTTGTTCCACCTGCTATGGGACTCTCTCTTCGGCCTTTACATCTATAACTTTCATAGAGTGAAGTTCTTTTTTGACCTTTTCCTTTACTTTGAGTTTCTCTATGAGAAACTATTCCTTTCTTTGTTGTAGTTGTTCTCTTTCTTCATCCCACTTCGCTTGGAGAGCAAGATTTTCCCATTATGCAGCACTGCATTTCTCTAGAAGGTATTATTGTACTTGTGCTAAAGCCTGGGTGTCTTGCTCTATTTCCTCCTATGCTCGTCGAAGGCAAGCTTCGACTGTATCAAAAATTTGGTGGAGTTGAGATGACTCATCTCCCAGTTATGGTGTTTCCAATGGCAGAGGTGTAGTAGAAACTGCGCAACTAGACTATAGTGCTTGTTGCACCCCTTTAAGTTCAACCTTAATTCGATTGTATATCTCCTCCTGTTGAGCCTCTTACTTCTCTTATATCTCCAGTGAAGCATCGTTCAGGGATGCTACGATGAAATCGAAGTCATTTGAGGTGAGGGTAGTCTGGATTTTGGTCATAGAGGCTTTCAATTTATTCCAAGAAGAAGGCTTCAAGGGGGAAACCTTCCTTTTCTTCGAGGGATACTCCTCATATCTAGGCAGTGTAACCTTGCCTTTCTTGTGTTCAAATTCTATGCCATCTATATCTCTGCCATCTCCTCCTTGCTCAGGTGAGATGGAAGCAGTCTTCGTTGAGGTACTACTTACATCTTGGGATTCTTCATTCTTTTTTTTCTTGCTGGG
The DNA here is from genome assembly GCA_000966675.3 of Picea glauca. Taxonomy (NCBI): domain Eukaryota; kingdom Viridiplantae; phylum Streptophyta; class Pinopsida; order Pinales; family Pinaceae; genus Picea; species Picea glauca. The sequence continues at coordinate 246,655 of JZKD02S0792138.1, read as the reverse complement.
TCCAAGTGTATCATGTGTTTCTTATGGAATATCAATGTCGAACATCTCCGTAGGGTCTACTGGAATGAGGAGGTCTATCGACTAGTCTTTAGTAATCTCTTCTAAGTCCTCCTCTATCATCTTGTAGTAAGACTAAAGTTGTTTCTTGTGCTCATCAATTCACGTTGAAATATAAATGAAATTGTGGTCCACGCTGAATTTCATTAAAGGCCAAAACCTATGGAGAGTATTTGGTGTTATGCATGGCTCAGACTAGATGGTTTTCTTCAGCTGGTTGTAATATGTGTGGAATATGGAATTTGATTGCCATTATTTGTTCATGTCACTGGAATACCATAGTGTACTGAACTTCACAAACAGAGGTTCAAAGGGCTCAATGTCCGAGAAGGTCTCACCTTCCAGCATCTCCCATGCGATGAAAGCACTCAGGATTAGAAGCCAACCAAAGTGGAACTCATATCCTTGATCTTGCTCTTCCCTGTAGTCCAGTTCCAACTGGTTCATGAGGTACATTGCCCAATTCATTTGTAGTCCCTCCACACACTTTCCTGCGAGGTTGACTACAAAACCAGTCACTTGGGTGGGTCGGTTCTTGCAAACTAAATTTCCTACAATCAATTGACAGGCTAGGCGCACTATGCCGCTCTGGATAGAGGCTACCTTGTAACCTCACGTTCCCTTCTCGACATCTTCGTAAGTGTCCTTGGTCCTTTGTGCGAGAGCGTGGTCCATGGATTTTCTAGGGTGGAAATCTTATGGGTCAGGGCCTTCCATACTCATCCCTGGGATACGATTCATCAACGTTGGATCCATTGTTATATGGCGGTTTAACCACAAGTATCTGCCATGGTAATAGGACAACAACAACTTGATGCATGCATTCACTTCTTGGTGCCTTCCGAAGTGAGGAATCTTCATGACATTTAGCAGTATGCACTATGCGAGGTTCATAGTCCATGACTAGGGAACTATATTTGAATTATTTCCCTCTGTTCTGGTCTGGTAGTAATGTGGGGTGAGAATGTGGTAGACCTTCCTTTCGCCGAGTTTGAAGTCACTAATCTTCAACGCTGCAATATTTTCTTGGTCTGTGTGAACTACGCATATCCTTTTCGGGAGGTACAAAGAGACCAAAGCATACTCAAATTATCTGGGCACACTGTCTCGATTGATTGTGTCACTCAGAGGTGGTAGATAGGTGGGTAAAATGCTCAGAATCAACTTAGCATTCATGAGATCGTCTCTGTTCTTGGTTCGCTTTTTATCGGCTAGCCAGGATGGTCTAGCTTGAGCAGTGGAAAGAGATGCTTGCACTGTTCTTGTGGATGAAGCCCGGATACCTTCATACATCGACATGACTCTCTCAGTCATCAAGTTGATAAAAAATTCTTCATCATCTTTCTCTATGGCACTCAATTCTTCCAACATACGCACTCGGGGTGAACAATCACGGGTTTGGGGAACAACTTAGACATCATACTGAGATAAAGAGAAAGAGTGTGATGATCACTGTATAAAATCGGCTTAATCTACAGGCTCTAAATTGGCAAAAGTGTTCTCAGTGTGTGGCATAGTGGGATAAATAGGGAACTTGACAATGATTCGCTTGCAATGGGTATGAGCCTCCATTAACTCTTGTTCGATCCATTATGGTGCGGTCCAATGGTATGATGACGAACCATAATTTCATTTATTCTCGTTCAGAGCATAGATCGAATGGTTATAATGTCCCCAACGACTATATTTATTCATCATGGAGAATTTCCATGTGTCGTTGTTCTGATATCCCGACGAAGCTCCAATTCTACAATTTTTTTCGTCTGGGAAGTTCCCTCTGCAACCTTCTACAACTTTTCGATATTATCTCTCTTCTTACATAGCTTTCTATCCTTCTTTCTAGTGGGCTTCTTCTCGATAGTTCTTTTTCCATTTTGATTCTTATCTTCTTTGGTCATAGTCAATTCACGTTGTTGAGATTCTTCCCTAGGGTTCCTAGATAATACTCCTTCTTCATCTGGGATAAGTACTTTAGTCTTCTATGAGTCTTCTAATTTTCTTTCAGCTTTGACATCTGGGTTGCTAGTGTTAAATAGCTTTGATATGCTCTCTTGTTATTCAATCAAGTGTGTGATCCTTCTGGTCATGAAATCTTTTAACTCTTATTTCTTTTGCTTCAAAACTTCTTCTTATTTATTTTTTCTGGCTTGATCTCTATCAATCCAAGGTTTTCCTAGTAACATGGTAAATGGGGCATTGTCTTCAACAAATTTAATAATCTCAAAATCTTCTTCTATCGAAGTTCCATTAACATTCATAGGTATGTGAGGGAGCTTCCCACATAGGTTTATCATCTTTCCTCTGAATAACTCTATTCTTCCTAATGAAGGGATCATAGCAGGCTTCCCTATGGCTTCCCAAGCTCTTTCTATCATGGTATTCAGCTGTGTTTCTTCATCCAGAATATAGTCAATGTTGAAGTCTCCTATTCTTACTTCAATGAATTCTTTTTCCTTGAAGATCTCTAATAAGATGACATGTCAGTGGTCATTCAGGGTTTCGTTTATTTGCAACAATACTTTATGTGATTCTTCCTGGTATTGTGCCATTTTTGGATCTTCCTTAGGGTTTTCTTTATTCAAATTCATTTCTTCCAGCTTAGCAATCATTCTAGGGAAATCCAACACTTCATGGTCCATAGATTTACAACAAAGACAACCAGGTATTTTCCCAGGGCATTCCTTAGCAAGATGTTACGGTCTTCTGCAACTATAACAGAGGGTTAAACCTCTCTTTATTTTAAATGATCCCCAGCTTCTCCTGTACTGTGAACTAGGATCATGGTAGCTAACCTGCAAACAATTCTTTCTAGGATCCTGCATCTATTTGTTAGTCCAAACATTCTTTCTATGCATAGGTATAACATATCTTTCACTATTCTTATCATATCTAATCATATCAAGCCTTCTTTCATCTATTAGTTCCCTAGTTTCAAGCTAGGACATAGCCTATCAAACATACCTATATCCATACTTTAGAAACAAAAAATTTCACTTATCTTACTTCTACAAAGCACAAATCTTCTAGATCTAAAACCTTTAACTATTCTTACCTTTTATCATAGCACAGAGCTTGCAGATCTTACCTCGTTTAATCAGAAATTCTCACTTTTTCCTTTCTTAGAGCACAAAGCTTTTAGATCTTGCTTATTTCCTTTAGATCCGACCTCATTTCTTCAGATCAACTTCTTTATTTAGCACAAATCTTTATAAATCAAGTAGGATACTGCGCACTAGGGCATAGATCTATGCACATAGATTTCAAAATTTCAGGTCGAATCTTTGCACAAATATTCTTCTTTCTCAGTTTCTAGGAATCACAGTTTCAGTCCCGACAACGGAATCATTTGTTGGCACAGGGGAAGACCCAGGGTTCAATGCTACAACAATGCACGAACAAAGCCCTAACTTCCATCCCTTTTGGAAACACCTGTGAAGCAGATGAAGTCTCACCCAAGGTAGAGGTAGGGGTGGTTGTAAGACTCAGGTGTCTGCAACCTTAGCTGGGACACAGATCTGTGATTATAATACTTAATAAATAACTTAGCACAGTCAATTCCTCAATATGAAATCAATATCCACTTCATTGATAAAATAGAGCTTCACAACATTCACACTAATCTAATGTATTTAATCACTTAGCATAGGTAAATAAACCATATCGAGCAGATCAAGCACTAAGCATATCCATATAGATCAGATCTAACATTCTCACATATAATAAGAACAAATCATAAGTATATCTATATAAATACATCAAATCACTTAGCAAATAACATGTAAACATATCAAGACAAAGCACAAAGAAACTTAACACAGTGTTTACGTGGTTCATCGCAACCCTGGGGCTACGCCCACCAAATCTTCTTATTTATTGTCTTTAGTCAATTGATTACAAGAACATAGCCTCAAAACCCTTACTCCACACAGGATAGAAGATCTACACAACTTGCTAGATCTTTCTTCCTTTCATTACAACACTAAGCCTTCCACAATCTGCTACAAGGACCTGCACTTAGCTCTACAAGTCTCTCACAGTAGGCACACATCATTTACATACTCTACTTTCACTTATCATAAATTCACATCACATATATGCACTCTTCTCTTTCTATCTAGCATAGGCATCTATTTATATATACAAAATAGGCCTAAACATGGGTAAACCCATGGGTCGATGTCCCATTCTCGTTACATATTCCCACATCCAAAAAAGGGTTCGAGATCCCATGATCTCCGCTTCGTCTTGCGCTCCTCCTTCAACAGGCTGTCGAAGTCCCAAAATCAGTCAACATGACCAAGAATCTCCCAAAACTTGGTCAAGGGCCAACATACTTTAAAGTTCTTATGGCATGCATAGGAAAGAAATATTTTGATGGCTTCCAATCTTTCCATTGGTGCAAAGGTTTCATCAAAATCATGTCCTTCAACTTGTGCATACCCCTTACATACCAAAATGGATTTATTATTAACAATTTTTCCATGTTCATTCATTTTATTCTTAAACACCCAGTTGGAGCCAATTACATTCTTATCTGCAGGTCTAGGAACACGCTCCCAAGTATTGGTCTTCTCAATATGATACAGTTCCTCATTAATTGACATTAACCAATTTACATATTTACTGGCTTCATTAAATTTCTTGGGTTCCACCATGGATATGAAGGTTGTATGTGATTGCTCGATGTCTTTGATTATCCTTTTCCTTGTTTGTGCACCTTTGTCTTTCTCACCAATTATCTAACTTGCAAGATGATTCTTTCAAGTAATGGTGGAGGAAGGATTTGATGTTGTCTATTGATTTGAGTCTGCCTGAGTATTTGTATCTTCATCTGGCTTAGAGTATTCTTTTTTTGATTCTTGGACATGTTCATCTTCATCTTCAGCTGTGTCCTCTATAGTAGACTCAATATTTCTCACCTCTCTTACTGGGACTCCTTCATCAACCTTTAAATCAATGCAATCAACTAATTTATACAATATTTTATTAAAGCATATATATCCTTTATTATTGGTAGAATATCCTAAGAAGATTCCTTCATCATCCCTGTCATCATACTTGCCAAGGTTTTCATTATTATTCTTTATGTAACACTTACTCCCAAAGACTTTGAAGTGTTTGATTGAAGCAGGTCTCTCATACCACAGTTCATAAGGTGTCTTGTAACTATGTGGTTTGAGGTGGGTTTTGTTAAGAATATGCATTGTTGTGTGTATTGGTTCTACCCACTAGGTTTGACCAATGTTCTTCTCATTCATCATTGACCTAGCCATTTGATGAACTGTTATGTTTTGCCTCTCAACTACTCCATTTTGTTGTGGAGTTCTTGGGATTGTGTATTCTCTCTTGATCCCATTTTTATCACAGTATTCCTTGAAATCAGTTGACATAAATTCTCCTCCTCTGTATGATCTTACTTCCTTTATCCTGTTTCCTATTTGATTCTCAGTTAAATCCTTAAATATTTAAAAAAATTCAAATGCTTCAGCTTTTTCTTTGAGAAAAGCAACCTAAGTGAGTTTGGAGTAATCATCAATGATCAGCATGAAGTAGTTTTCCTTCCCCATGCCTTCATGTCTTGATGGTCCACATAAATCCATATGAACTAATAGGAGTGGTTTCTTTGTTGAAGTAGAGCTCTTGGATTTAAATTGTGTCCTGGTTAGCTTTCCTACTTGGCAGGGTTTACACACTGAATCTTGTGGTTTTGATATTCTTGGAAGATATTTTACCGCCTCAAGATTTTTGATCTTGATTAAGTGGTAAAAGTTTAGATGTCCAAGTCTCTTATGCCATAACCAACTTTCATCATGTTTTATTAGATGAAACTCTTCTCTATCTTATTTTAGCACATATACATTATTATTTTTCCTCATGCCTTTAGCCATCACGTGTCCCGAGTTTACAGACTTTATCTTACAATCTTTGGAAGTGAACACCACTTCACATCCTCTGTCACACATTTGACTTACACTGAGAAAATTATGTTTTAGTCCATCTACAAGAAGAACATCCTAGGATTTTCCTTTACCATTACTCAAACTCACCATCCCTTTGCCCTTGATTTAACCTGGTTCATCATTTCCAAAGGTCACATTTCTTGTTTTGCTTTTACTTATAGACATAAAATTATCCTTGTCTCCAGTCATGTGCTTGGAACATCCACTTTCTATATGCCATGGATCTTTTTGTTTTTGAGCTGAAAGTACTAGACCACATTTTTCACTATCTTTCTTTTTCCATGTGCTGGCATTTCTAGCTAAGGGTTTTATCCTTGGATCTGCTTTGTAATTATTCAGATGGCAGTTTGTAGCTTTGTGGCCAAAGTTATGACAGTTATATCATTTGAGCTCATTGTTTAATAGGTCAAAGTGATTAGTGCAACTCTGTCTACTCATTGGTTGTTTAGTTCTATGTTTCAAAGATTATTTACTTCTTGATCTCCTCAGTTGCATGTCTCTAAACTTAATTTGACAATTTGCAATCTTATGACCAAAATTAGAGCAGTAAAAACAGTAACCATGGAAGAAAATTTGGTACCTGAAGGATGGCCTTCTTCTTGGATTTTGTTTCTCCATCTTCTAATATCTTTGTTTTTTATCAGAGATCATCTTGTCTTTATTAGATTTTGGTGGAAAAGTACTCACATGGTCTGATTGTCTGTTGACTTGGAACTTGATCATCTTTATTATCTCTTTGCTTTTAGGTTGTTTGCTACTTGAACCACATACATAGCCTAAACCAGTCTTCAACAAAGGATATCTTTGTTTTCTTATAATTTCATTTAGTTATGTTGAGGCTTTAATGATTGGAATATTTTGGAGATACAATTCTTTGAACTTCTCCATCACTTTTCTATTTTTTACTACCTCTTCTTCCAGGGCTTCACATCTTGCCTTCTTCTCTGATAATTTTTATTTAAGAATGTCCTCTATTTTCTTTGCCTCTTCTAGTTCCAATTTTAGCAGGGCAAAGTCTTCATCAAGTTTTTTACTGTGTTTCTCGAACTGTATCAACAATTGCTTTTGTTTTTTCTTATTAAATCTAAGTCTAGCAATTTATTCTAGGGCACTCATCATTTCTCCTTCCAAGTCAACCACAACTTCTTCATCATTAACATCACTTCCTGTGATTTTATTATCATAATCCTCTTTGGCCATAAGCATAAAGTAATTAACCTTATCTTCACAAGTATAATCACTATATGTGTCTTCTGAAGAGTCATCATTGTTTACACATAAACTTTTCTTTTTACCAAATCTCTTAGATTTGTACTTCTCTTCACCTTCAACATTCTGGTCCTTCTTCTTGTGTGGACACTTACATGAAAAGTGATATATATTTCCACAGTTAAAACATTTGAAGGGAAACTTGCCTTGGTACTTGCCTGATCCTTTATTTAGTCTTCTCAAAAATGATTCTTCAATTTCATCAGGCTCAGAATCCTCATTCTTACCTGCTTTAAATGATGATTCTCTAGAGGTGGGTTTATTTGTTGATTAAAGTTGGTTGTCATTGATGTCAACCCTTGAAGAAAGCCCCGTAGCACAAAGGTTAGGTAATGGAACCAATATTATTTGATGTAAAGATGAATCATTATTGTCTTTTCATGGTTGATAATAATTATAAATGAATGAACTCCAAAGTGGTCCCCTTATGGTGAAATCTCTCACGGGAAGACGCTTTGCAGATTGAGTTATCCTAGAAGTATGGTTAGAGAACCCATGCTTATTTCTGGAATAATGAGATTAAGGTCAGTGAATTTTTCATTGAAACTATATTATATGGATAGTGCTTGTCATTCCATTTCTGGTGGTATGCGGAACGTCACATAACTCCTCACGGTTAGAGAATTATGGCCATGAGAAGTTGGAGAACCCAGGTTTGGGTAATGGACCCAAGTTTGTTTGATGGATAATGGTATGCGTTTTGATATATTTGCATGTAATACTATTATATATGGATGGTACATGTCATTCCATTTCTTGTGGTATGTGTAATGTCACATAACTCCTCACAGTTTGAGAGTTATGGCCTTACGAAGTTGGAGGACCCTCTTATGTCATCTAGAAGCCCCAAAAGGTCAAAGTAGTCAAAGTGGTTTAAGATATTTTAGAAGGTAAATAATAAAGTGAATTCATGAGTGTAATATAATTCAAAGTGAATACAAAATAAATTATTTAAATAATAAATTTAATGGAGAAATTAGAAGTGGGTTAGCCCTAAAATAAGGAAAGTGGGCAAAGTGACCTAGAAGATGTTTTTAAGGAAGCTACTTGGAGAGTATAAATAAGAGGCAAGGCTCTCTCATTTTAGACACACTTGAGAATATTGAATACCTATAGGTGTATGAGGTAAACAAATGATATCTAAGACGAATTTCTGAGGGAAGGTGAAGAAAATAAGGTCAGAATTCAAGGAAGGATAAATTCTTTTGATGATGCTTTCCAAGGTATGTTATTTAGAGGTCATATCACTATTTTTTGCAATAAAATTTTTTCCTAGAATGATTCAGACCATGAAATTGCTATAAAATTGAGGAAACATATCCAAGTATCTATGGTAAAAAATTCAGATTGTTGGTCGTTAATTTTTTGGAGTTACACTCCGTGGAAAACAGGGTTTGTGGCTAGTCTTGAAACTAGTCAAAAACGTGTGTTTCAGGTAAAAACTTCATAAATTATTCATAAAAGATACAAATTCAGTAAGGAAACATGTGTTAGTTAGAGTAAAGTCTTTATTATGTTGTGTAACAGTTTTAGATCGATTCAAAAAATATTCTGTGCGGGGCACGCTCTACAAGGTCGCTCTCCAGAATAAGCCAGATATCAGCATGGTATACCATTTTTGCTATAACTACTTTTATGAGAGGTTCCAAGTAGGGACTCATGGAGGAATTGTATAAAAAACACAGAAGAACATTGTAGGTATTCCATTTTTTCTATAACTAATTTTTTGAGAGGTTCCAAGTAGGGACTTCTAGAGTAATTGGATAAAACACACAGAAGAACATTATGTATCAGTTTCAGATCTTTAATCATTACAGGTACAAATTTATGATTATTTCAAGTTAGGGTTGTTGACTAATCCAAAACTATTCATGTGAGACAAAATAAAAGTTTGACGTAAATGCTAGTCTCTTGTTGTTTAAAGTTAAGGAAGGTTTGCAAGTATGTGATCATATACACCAGGTCTATTACAGAGTTATAAATCATATTTGGATGATGAAATTGATGAGGGATTTTGGTTGAGGTACAAGTTGGGTACATGGTTGAAACCAGTAGTTGATGAGTTAGCACATACATGAGGTGTATAGTTGTTGATGTTGGTACATATTGATGAGTCATAGTTGATGATTAGTTGACATATGATTGGTAAATACTTGGTGCATGGTTGGTTGCACTTTTTTATCGTATAGGTTGATTACAGATTGTTTGGTACAGGTTGGTGCATGGTTGATGCACTTGTTTATGGTATAGGTTGGTGCATGGTTGATGCACTTGTTTATGGTACAGGTTTATTACAAGTTGAGGTACACATTGATGCATGGTTCAGGTTTATTGGTACAAGTTTACAGTGGTATATCTCACGGTGATAGTGTGACAATGGTTCCATCATTTTACTTCTACTTCAGAGCGGTTGGACAAGGAAAGGACAGGTGATTGTAGCCATCTCTCGATTGTAGTTGGAGAAAATAGGGGGTTGTAGCCTCCTTTTGTTTGTAGGTGGAGAATTAGGGATTTGGAGCTTCCCTCAGGTTGTAGCCTAAGAAAATAGGGGGTTGGAGCCTCCTTCCAGTTGCAGTTGGAAAACAAAGGAATTTGGTGCTTCCAATGAATGTAATTATTCAATACATATAAGAAAAAGCGTTTTGTGGTTTTCTCTCGATTTTGGTTTCCACTTAAAACACTAGTGTACTATGTATGTGTGTGATTGTTCATTTCTTATTGCTCATTATTGGATAATAATTCTACATTGGTATAACACTTGGATTATTTGAAGGAAAAGGATTATAATTACATTATTACTGATTCACCCCCCCGCTCAATAATCCAACAATTGGTATCAGAGAAGATTCCTTCAGAAATTAGTTTAACCACTAAAAGGTAGATCATGGAGAGTACCAACTTGTATAAAAATGGAATACCATAGTTTTATGGACATAAGTATGATTTTTGGAGCATAAGGATGAAGACATATATGCAGGCACAAGGATTTCAACTTTGGTAATCAATTGTAGAGGGATACACAACACCAACAACTCCACCAACAAATGACAAAGCAGTGAAACTTGGTGAGAATAATTCCAAAGCCAAAAATTCACTTTTGAATGGTCTCAGTGATACAGTATTCACCAAAGTTTCACATTGTAAATCCGCTAAAGATATTTGGGACAAGCTTCGAAATATTTATGAAGGAGATACAAAAGTCAAAGTAGCAAAGCTTCAAACTTATAGAGGTCATTTTGAACAACTAAAAATGAAGTAAGATGAGAATATTGTAGCCTACTTCTTACAATTCGATGAAATAGTGAAGGATTGGGAGAAGAAATCGAAGACTCTATAATTTTTCAAAAGGTACTAAGATATCTTCCTATGAGATTTAACCCTAATATATTAGCACTAGAATAAAGACCGGATCTAAACTCAATAAGCATGGACGAACTACATGGAATATTCACAGCATATGAAATGAGAACTGAACAGGAAAATCCTGATGTAAAAGAAGCAGTCTTCAAAGAATCCAAAAGATCAAAGAAAAATAAAAAGGAACAAGAAGAATATAGCAGCAACAATGACGTATCGGAAGATGATGAAGAAGTGGCCAACTTCTTCAAAAGGCTGAACAAGGGAACTGACGGTAGGTATAGATGTAAGATTCCTTTAATTTGTTTTAATTGTGATGGTATTGGTCATTTTGCTAACAAATGTCCTCATAAGAAAAAGGTAAATGATGAAGGTTACTCAAAAAGAAAACACACATATAAAGGAAAAAGAACTACAAAGAAAGTTTTCAAGAAAAGATTATGCACCAAAGAAGACATCTCATCATCAGATGGAGATGAAGTCAGTGACAGTGAGACAGGAAGAGTTTTATTCATGGAAGTAAAAGACTCTGAAAAAGAATACTACGAAGAAGAATATGAAGAGGACGAAGAAGAATATGAAGAAGTCGAAGAAGAAATTGAAGAAGCAGAATTTGACTATCGAGAATAATTAACGTGTGCCATAGAAGTTATCAGAAGAGAAAAGAAGAAAAAAAATAAACTACAAGCAGAACTAGACAAGATAAAGGATACTCGAGAACTATAACAAATGATCGCAAAATTGAAGGTTCAAATAGAAGAAGATAAAATAATTGATGAAGCACTCAAAGAAAAGCTAGAATAAAAGGACAGGATCATTGGAAACTTGGAAGCAGAGATTGTCGCACTAAGAAAGGATATTCAAAAGAAAAATATGCAGAATAGTTCAAAAGTTTTGGATGACATTATCAGTAGTCAAAAATATCATCTTTACAAGTCAGGACTTGGATAAAATCAGACAGAAAAGGGATCAATCTCCAAAACAACAGAGCAAGAAACATATCCAAAAAGTTATGCAGAAACAATCAAAGGGGATAGGAAGATATAGAAGGAAGATTATAGGGACACTCCTCCACCAAGAAGATTCATATTTCAGAATCAATAATAGACAGATAGGCCTCAAGAAGAAGAAGGATTCATAAGAGAACCTCCTTTCAGAAGACATTCAACTCCCGGGTATCAAACTATATTTTTTGGTTTATGTTATGCATGTAATAATTTTGGACATAAAGCTGTGAATTGCAGAGCTAACAATAGGAACAATAACAACTTTGAGAGTCATACACAAAAGGGTTATTCAATAAGACCTAGTGAAACACAGAGAAGAAGTTACAACAAGTTTGAATCTTTGATCACTGAAGTGGAATGTTACAAACGTAACAATTTTGGACACGTGGCCAAAGATTTCACAATGACAATCTTTCCTAAAGAACCTCTACATAATAACAACAGTCACAAACAGGAACCTCAGAAAATGAAATGGATAAGAAATCAAGATTAGTATAGAAATGAAGAATGCACAATTTCTTTAACAACTAAGCAGAAGAAACGTGGTTGGTATGTTGACAGTGGATGTTCAAAACACATGTCTTACATTATGAAAGGAAAGTTATGGATTAGTCTCCTTCAAAAATGATGATTCATCCAAAATCATTGGAAAAGGCACAGTCTGAATTGGGAACAAGAATGAAAAGGAAGAAAATGTTCTACTAGTAGAATATATGAAACATAATATTCTAAGTGTGAGTCAAATGTGTGACCAAGGTCATAAAGTTACTTTTGGTTCAGGGAAATTGGTTGCTACATCTGCAAGAACTTCAAGCACCATATATGTGTTAAGTGAAATTGGAAATAAAAAGTTTTGTCTAGGAAAGGAATATGAAAGTTGGCTATGGCACAAAATAATGGGGCACATACATTTTGATAACCTTGTCAAAGTCAACAAAAGAGAAGCAATCAAATAAATTCCCTAGATCATGAAACCAACCAACACTTTATGCAAGCATTGTCAACAAGGAAAGAAAACAAAGACCAGGTTTAAATCAAAGGAATATTCAATGACAAGACCAATAGAAATTGTGCATACTGATCTAGTTGGACCAACTAACACAAAGGGATTAAAAGGTGAGAAATAATTCATGTTATTAGTTGATGATTATACAAGAATGATTGTAGTTTTCTTTCTCAAGAATAACTTAGAAGATTTTAAAAACTTCAAGATCTACAAGAAAATGGTTGAAAATGAAATGGATTCAAAAATCAAATGCTTGAGATTTGATAATGGAGGAGATTTCACCTCAAAGGAATTTATGGACTACTGCAACAATCGTGGAATAAAAAGGCAATTCTTCATTGCTAGGACACCTCAATAGAATGGAGTTGTTGAAAGAAAGAACAGGGCAGTACAGGAAATGGCTCGAACAATGTTAATGTATTTGAAATTGGCAGATATGTTTTGGACACAGGAAGTGCATAAATAAATTCACATTAAAAAAAAAGTAATGCTCAGAAACAACACTGACAAAACTCCTTACGAACTATGGAAAGGAAGACCAACAAATGTAAAGCACTTCAGAGTTTTTGGAAGAAAATTTTATATCAAAAGAGAAGATGGAATAATGGGAAATTTTGACTCTCATGTGGACAAAGGATTACTTGTTGGTTACTCAAGTACAAGGAAATCATACAAGTGTTACAATCTAAGATTGAACAAAGTTGTGGAAAGAATCAACATAACAATTGATGAAACAGGGAGACCAGAATCAAAGGAAGAAAATAAATCAATGAAATGGCCCTTAGAAGAAGAAGCAGAAGATGAAAATTAAGTAGAAGAGAAAGATGAAGAGAATCCAATAGAAGAACAAGAGAAAGTCTAGCAAGTGTCTCCAAAGACACCCAGTAAACAAGTACAGAAGACTCATCCTTTAGATCAAATTATCAGAAACAAAGATGCAGGAGTTGAGACTAGAAGAATAATATGTTCACCAAAACAAACACACCTAGTACTCTTATCTACAATTGAACCAAATTGTTTTGAAGAAGCCAGCAAGGATGAATCCTGGAATAAGACCATGGATGAAGAATTGGATCAAATAGAGAAAAATGACACTTGGGAACTGGTTCCAAGACCAAATAATAAGAATGTGATCCGCACAAAGTGGGTCTTCAGGAATAAATTGAATGAAGATGGACAGGTTACAAGGAACAAATCTATATTGGTATGTAAAGGATATGCACAAGTTGAAAGAATCGCCTTTGAAGAGACATTTGCCTCAGTTTCCATAATGGAAGCAATCTGTTTTCTTTTAGCTTATGCATGCTCCAAAAATATAAAAAAGTATCAAATGGATGTAAAATCATCTTTTCTGAATGGGGAACTTGAATAAGAAGTCTACATTGAACAACCAAAAGGATTTAAGTTGTCAGAAAACACAGATTATGTGTGTAAATTAAAGAAGGCCTTGTATGGTCTAAAACAGGCTCCTAGAGCATGGTACTCTAGACTGGATAAGTATCTCCAACAGGAAGGGTTCAAAAAAGGAATTATAGACAACAACCTCTACATCAAGGTAAGTAAAGGTAATTTTTTATTAATTGAAGTTTATGTTGATGATATTATTTTTGGTAGTTATGATGACATGTTAAGCCAAAAATTTGTAAAAGATATGAAGAATGAATTTGAAATGTCGTTACTTGGAGAACTATCCTTCTTTCTGGGACTTCAGATATGCGAAAGCAACCAAGGAATTTTTATTTCTCAAACCAAGTATATCAGATAAATGATAAAAAGGTTCGGTATGGAATATTGCAAACCAGTTGCAAGTTGAGAAAAGATGATGACTCAAAGTATACAGATCAGAGGCAATACAGGTCAATGATTGGTAGCCTACTATATATGATAGAATCCAGACCAGATGTAATGCAGGCAGTTGGACAGGTGGCACGATTTCAAGTAGCACCAAAGGAATCACATGTATTAGAAGTGAAGAGGATTTTTAGATATCTCAAAGGAACATAAGATTTTGGATTATGTTATCCAAAAGTAAAGGATCTATCACTTATTGCCTACACAGATGCAGATTGGGTAGGTTGTATTGATGACTGACGAAGCACTAGTGGAGAAGAATTCTACTTGGGTGAGTGTTTAGTATCATGGCTAATAAAGAAACAATCATCAATATCCTTATCTACAGCCGAGGCATAATACATTGCAGCAACATCATGTTGTACACAGGTTCTTTGGATGAAACAAACTCTGACAGATATACAGGTTGAGTATGATGAGCCCATTCCAATATATTATGATAATACAAGCACCATCAGTATCTCAAAGAATATGGTGATGCACATTCCAATCAAGTATCATTTTTTATGGGAACGGGTTGAAGAAAAGAACATCAAAGTTGAGTATGTGGGCACAAAATAAAAAGTGGCAGACATCTTTACAAAACCAATTCCATGGGAAGCCTTTGAGTATCTTCGCCAAAGACTCAAAGTTATTTCTACTCCAAAATGAATGCTTTTGAATAATTATCTTATATGTATTATATGTACACGAGGAAGCACCATAAGAAGATAGTTCAGTCAGGGGTAGCAGCTCTAGATGGAAAGATACCTTTGCCATTGATGACAAAGGGGGAGAGATTTATCAGATACAGAGGACAGAGGAATGGTTCCAGGGGGAGAATATTTATCAGATGCAAAGGATAGAGGCATGTTTCCAGGGGGAGCATGAGTGATATGATTTCAGTATTGCATCAGAGTGTTTCCATCAATGCCAAAGGGGGAGATTGTTGATTAAGGTTGGTTGTCATTGATGTCAACCCTTGAACAAAGCCTCGTAGCACAAAGGTTGGGTAATGGACCCAAGATTGTTTTATGTAAATATGACTCATTATTTTATTTTCATGGTTGATAATAAGTAGAAATGGATGATCTCCAAAGTTGTCCCCTTTTGGTGAAAGCTCCCACGAGAAGATGCTTTGCGGATTGAGTTATCATAGAAGTATGGTTAGAGAACCCATTCTTATTTGTGGAATTATGAGATGAAGGTCAGTGAATTTTTCATTGAAACTATCGTAGATGGATATTTATTGTCATTCCATTTCTGGTGGTATGTGGAACGTCACATAACTCCTCACTGTTAGAAAGTTATGGCCATGAGAAGTTGGAGAACCCATGTTTGGGTAATGGACCCAAGTTTGTTTGATGGATAATGGTATGATTTTTGATATATTTGTAGGTAATACTATTCTATATGGATGGTACATGTCATTCCATTTCTGGTGGTATGTGTAACGTCACATAACTCCTCACGGTTTGAGAGTTATGGCCTTACGAAATTGGAGGACACTCTTATGTCATCTAGAAGCCCCAAAAGGTCAAAGTAGTCAAAGTGGTTTAAGATATTTTAGAAGGTAAATAATAAAGTGAATTGATGAATGTACTATAATTCAAAGTGAATACATAATAAATTATTTAAAGAATAAATTTAATGGAGAAATTAGAAGTGGGTTAACCCTAAAATAAGGAAAGTGGACAAAGTGACCTAGAAGATGTTTTTAAGGAAGCTACTTGGAGAGTATAAATAAGAGGAAAGGTTCTCTCATTTTAGACACACTTGAGAATATTGAATACATATAGGTTTTTTAGGTAAACAAAGGATATCTGAGTCGAATTTCTAGGGGAAGGTGAAGAAAAGAAGGCCAGAATTCAAGGAAGGATAAATTCATTTCATGATGCTTTCTAAGGTATGTTATTTACAGGTCATCTCACCACTTTCGCAATAATTTTTTTTTCTAGAATGATTCATACCATGAAATTTATATTCCATTGAGGAAACATATCCAAGTATCTATGGTAAAAAAATCATATTGTGGGTCGTTGTATTTTTTGAGTTACACTCCATGGAAAATAGGGTTTATGGCTAGTCCTGAAACTAGTCAAAAACAAGTGTTTTGGGTAAAAAAGTCATAACTTCTTCATAACATATCCAAATTAAGCAAGAAAATTTTTTTTTGTTAGATTACAGTCTATATTAATCTGTGTAACATTTTCATATCGATTCAACAAATATTCCATGCGGGGCACGCTCTACAATGTCGCTCTCTAGAATAAGCCATAATTCAACAAGGTATGCCATTTTTTCTATAACTACTTTTATGAGAGGTTCCAAGTAGTGAAACCTAGAGGAATTGCATATAAAACATAGAAGAATATTGTGTATCAGTTTCAGATCTTTATTCATTACAGGTACAAAGTTATGATTATTTCAAGTTAGGGTGGTTGACTAATCCAAAATTAGTCATGTGAGACTAAAGAAAAGTTTGATGTAAATGCTAGTCTCTTGTTGTTTAAAGTTAAGGAAGGTTTGCAGGTATGTGATCATATACACCAGGTCTATTATAGAGTTATAA
>JZKD02S0792138.1:210012-221646 GCA_000966675.3 Picea glauca | reverse complement strand
TTCCTTATTTTAGGGTTAACCCACTTCTAATTTCTCCATTAAATTTATTATTTAAATAATTTATTTTGTATTCACTTTTAATTATAGTACACTCATCACTTCACTTTATTATTTATCTTCTAAAATATCTTAAACCACTTTGACTACTTTGACCTTTTGGGGCTTCTAAATGACATATGAGGGTCCTCCAACTTCGTAAGGCCATAACTCTCAAACCGTGAGGAGTAATGTGACATTCCACATACCACCATAAATGGAATGACATTATATATCCATATAGAATAGTATTACCTGCAAATATATCAAAAAGCATACCATTATCCATAAAAAAAAACTTGGGTCCATTACCCAAACCTGGGTTCTCCAACTTCTCATGGCCATAACTCTCTAACCGTGAGGAGTTATGTGACGTTCCACATACCATCGAAAATGGAATGACATGTACTATCCATATAGAATATTATTACCTTAAAATATATTAAAAATCATACCATTATACATGAAAAAACCTTGTGTCCATTACCCAAACCTTTGTGCTACCGGTCTTTCTTCAAGGGTTGACATCAATGACAAGCAACCTTAATGAACATGGGTAGCCCTATGATTCCTGTGATGAGGTCCACGGTGATAGTCACTGTCCTATCCATCCATAATATTCCACCATGCATTGGTTTATTTTCTGAGTTATACCTTTAACATGATTGACCCAAGTTCAGGTCTTCTAGAGATCCAACAAAGCCTCTAAAACTATCGGTCCTTTGGGTAAACCAGAAGGAAACACAGTACACAGAGTACACTACATAGTCTCACACGAGATAGTTCTATGGGTGGTTGAAGCACTCAGGTGATTGCAATCTGGGAATGAGTGGGGATCTGGGATTGTATTATGTGATCTTTAGTCCATTACTATATCATTCATCTATTTTAGTTATTTTGTCATTCCTTATTCATGCATGTAAATAAACATATCTAACTACTTCATCAAAAATTTCATCTAAGATCTAACCATTTACAACAAATAAATAACCAATAATCATTCCACATAACACATGATTTACCGTGGTTCACCCCCTCTTGGGTTACATGTCCACAAAGATTTGTCTCTTCAGCTCTTTTATTAGGGTTCTGTCATATATGGCGTTGTGCGCATTACAACTTCGTTCATACATTCATAAAACAGACTCCTCAACCTTTACGAGGTTGACTAGATCACACTAGGCTCCTCAGCCTATGATGTAACCCTCAAGGTATAGTTCCTATTCTCTCCTACAACTCAACAACTTACAAAAAGGCATCATATTACATTCATGTTACCGACCTGTTACTCTATCTCATGTGAGTAACACATAGAAAAAACAACACCCCCCACCCTAGACCTCCTAGGTGTCCATTTATATATATTCTTGATTCATCAGTCGTTACATTCTCTTACCAAAACCCTAACCTAGTTAGGTCTTTTTGCATGTTGGCCTTGTGCGCTTTTCTTCTGTGCATGCGCGTTTTCATCCGTTGTTTTTCCTGGCAGTTGTCTTTATTTCCCTTCTTCTTGCATGCGTGCCTCTCATGTTTTTCTTCCAACTATCTTTCCTCCACATTGTGCCTCTTCCCAAAAATGGGCATGTTCTCAAAACCACCCTGCCCATATCATGTCATAACATTTCAAATCATGATTAGAGGATCTTCCTACTTCTTTATGATCTATTTCGGGTTGTTATTTTTATGATAACATAATTATACGAAAGATTGAGTTGTACTCACCATACCTACATCAAATCAACACATATGATCATCATGGATGAAATCATCACCATCCTATTTTAATATGTCTATTATTTTATGGAGGGATTGTAGACCAAGAAATAACTTTTGCCTTTAAAAATCTCTCGGTATTTGAGGATTCAACCATCAATATTCTCATAATTGTCTACAGGATCATATCAACGGTATGTCTTGGATTACTGAGAAGGGGGGTGAATCAGTAATATAGAAATTTAATTATTTTTCACCATAAAATGTAAGTGTTATATAAATGTAGCATTATCATCCAATAGTTGCAGAGTAAATAAACAATGAACAAATAAGCAATCACACACATACACAGTACACCATTGTTTTACAAGGAAACCCAAAGAGGCAGAAAACCACATAATGTTTTTTCTTATATGTCTTCAAGAATTACATTCATTGGAAGCACCAACTTCCTTTTTTTTTCCAGCTGCTACTAGAAGGAGGATCCAACCCTCTAGTTTCTCAGGCTACAACCTGAAGGAAGCTTCAACTCCCCAATTCTCTGGCTACAAGCCCCTAGTTTCTCAGGCTACAAACTGAGGGAAGCTCCAACTCCCCAATTATCTGGATACAACCAGAAGGAGGCTACAAGCCCCTATGTTCTCTGACTACAACCAAAAGGTGGCTACAACCACCTGTCCTTGCCCCGTCCAACTGCCCTAACATAGTTGTAGAATGATGAAACCACTGTCACACTATCATTGTGAGATATACTGCTATAATCCTATACCAATAAATATGTAATCAACTTGTACCATAAACAAGTGCATAAACCATGCACCAAATTGTACCTCAACCTATAATCAAATTGTACCATAAACAAGTGCATCAACCATGCACCAACCTGTACCATCAACGAGTGCATCAAACATGAACCAAATATGTACCAATCATGCATCAAATACACATAAAATATGACTCATAAATATTTACTAACATCATCAAATATACACCTCATGTATGTTCCAACTCACCAACTACTTGTCTGAACCATGTACCCAACATGTACCTCAACCAAAATCCCTCATCAATTTCATCATCCAAATCTGATCTGATCACATATACCTCAAACACTATACCACAAGTTTGTACCTCAAAGAATGTGCTAGAACCTCATTGTTATACAAACTCTATCTATACCAATAACTTCAGCAACACATCACAACCAAAAGACCAATACCCATATGCCAAATACCAACAACAAAATACCAATTGTATCCTTCAGCAAATATGATATATGAAGCAATATTGAACATCCAATACCATATAAAGAGATAAACCCTAGATCACAAAACATACATCAAACAAGATGTGTCGTATCTCTCATAAATAGACCCCAACCATGTTGTTGTCGCGATTTTTCTGTCGCACTTTTTCTGCCGCAATATTTCTGCTGCACTTTTTCTGCCGTGATTTTTCTGACGCACTTTTTCTGCCGCACTTTTTCTGTTGTGATTTTTCTACTGCACTTTTTATGCCATGATTTTTCTACCACAATTTTTCTATCGCACTTTTTTTTCTGCAGTTTTCCTGCCACAATTTTTCTGCCACAATTTTCCTGTCGCACTTTTCCTGCTGCACTTTTCTCTATCAATGATACCTGCCCAAAATAACCTTTCAAAAAATATATATTCAATGAAATTCAATAGTTTCAAGTGAATTTAAATGAGATATCCTTTCCTCTTATTTATAATTTCATGTAGCATCCTCAAGGGGTTATTTTTCAACCATCTTAACCTACTTTCCTTATTTTAGGGCTTACCCACTTATAACCACTTGTCCACTTAACTTAACCACTTTCCATAATTAGTAAGTTCTCCATTAATTTTATTATTTAAATAATTCATTTTTCATCCTCTTTGACTTATAGTACACTCATCACTTATCTTTATTATTTAAATAATTTCTTATTTGCAAACACTTTGACTACTTTGACCTTTTGGGGCTTCTAGATGACTCACGAGGGTTCTCCAACTTCACATGGCCATAACTCTCTAACCGTGAGGAGTTATGTGATGTTCCACATACCACAGAAAATGGAATGACATGTACTATCCATATTGAATATTATTATATTCAAATATATTAAAACTCATACCATTATACATCAAAAAAACTTGGGTCCATTTCCCAAAACTTTGTGCTATCATAATTCGCTACCAGACTTTCTTCAAGGGTTGACATCAATGACAACCAACCCAGTTAATCAACAATATCCCCCTTTGGAATTTATGGAAACACTTTGATGAAATATTGAATTCATATCACTCATGTTCCCCCTGTGACTATCGCTCCCCATGGAACCATGCCTCTGTGTTCTTTCTCTAAGCCTGCATCTGATAAATCTCTCCCCCTTTATCATCAATGGAAAAGGTTTATTTCCATCTGGGGATGCTCCCCCTAACTGAATTGTCCATGGGGATACTCCCAATGACTGAAATCTTCCTGAAACGGGTCTCCCAACCTGAAGTGTCCTCTTTATGGTGCTTCCTCATGTAAATCTAAGACATATAAGATAAACATTAAAAAACATTCATTTTGGAGTAGAAATTTCTCTGAGTCTCTAGCAAATATACTCAAAGGCTTCCCTTGGAAGCGGTTTTGTAAAGATATTTTCCACTTGTTATTTTGTGCCCACATATTCAACTCTGATGTTCTTCTCTGCAACCTGTTCCCATAGAAAGTGATACTTGATTGGAATGTGCTTCATCTTGGAGTGCATCACTGGGTTCTTTGAGATATTGATGATGCTTGTATTATCACAATACATTGGAATGGTCTCATCATACTCGACCTGTATATTTGTCAGAGTTTGTTTCAACCATTGGACCTTTGTACAACATCATGTTGTTGCAATATACTATGACTCGGCTGTAGATACGGATATTGATGATTGTTTATTTCTTAGCCATGATACTAAACACTCAGACAAGTAGAACGTTGCTCCACTGGTGCTTCATCAGTCATCAATGAAACCTTCCCAATTGGCATATGTGTAGGCAATAAGTGATAGATCCTTTCCTTTTGGATACTATAATCCAAACTCTTTTGTTCCTTTGAGATATTTTAAAATCCTCTTCACTACTATGACATGTGATTACTTTGGTGTTGCTTGAAATCGTGCCACCTATCCAATTGTATGCATTACATCTGGTCTGGATGTTGTCACATATATTAAGCTACCAATCATTGACCTGTATTGACTCTAGTTTGTAGACTTTGAATCATCATCTTTGTTCAACTTGCAACTGGTTTTCTTAGGAGTAGTAACTGGTTTGCAATCTTCGTCTCTGAACCTCTTTAGGATTTCTCTGATATGTACTTAGTTTGAGAAATAAAAATTCCTTGGTTTCTTTGACGTATCTGAAGACCCAAAAATAAGGATAGTTCTCCAAGTAATGACATTTCAAATTCATTATGCATATCCTTTACAAATTTATGTATTAACCTGTCATCATTTCTTCCAAAAATAATATCATCAACATAAACTTCAATTAATAAAATACTATCTTGAGTTACCTTGATGTAGAGGTTGATGTTTGCACTTCCTTTTCTGAACCCTTCCTACTGTAGATATTTATCCACTCTAGAGTACCATGCTCTATGAGCCTGTTTTAGACCATACAAGGCCTTCTTCAATTTGCACACGTAATTTACATTCTTTGACCACTGAAATCCTTCTGGTTGTTCGATGTATATTTATTCTTCATCTTATGCTTCTCCTTCGTAAAGTTGTTCCAATGATTCATTTTCTTCTTCCTTTAATTTTTGTCCACCTGTTTCATCAATTGTTACATTGATGTTTTCCACAACTTTGTTCTACCTTAGATTGTAACACTTGTATGATTTCCTTGTACTTGAGTAACCAACAAGTACTCATTTGTCCACACGAGAGTAAAACTTTCCCATTCTTCCATCTTCTCTTTTGATGTAGAATTTGCTTCGAAATACTATGAAGTTCTTCAAATTTGTTGGTCTTCCTTTCCATAGCTCGTAAGAATCTTTTTCATTGTTTTTTATGAACATTAATCTATTTTGAATGTGAATTGTTGTATGCACTGCATGTGTCCAAACAAATATGTCAATTTTGAATCCATTAGCATTGTTCAAGACATTTCCTGTGTAATTATCATCCATTATGATAATGTTCCTTCGTCTCTGAACCAATATATGAATCCATGCTCTTTTCCACTGTCATATATATGTCCAAACCTGCTAAGTGTTCTTATGAATCCATCTCTGTCCATACTTTCGAAGACTCTACTGCACATTTTCCATAATGTTGACCCATGTATCACTGTACTATCATGAAGTATTCACTACTACAACTGATTATACTTCTTCTAACTGATTGTTATGGATCTGTCTATTCAAACTCTACAAGATGCTTGAAGGATGGTTCTTTGATCTGTCACAACTATCGCATAGACTCCCCCTATCTAATATTCATGTTACCTGGGAGTCTCTAAGCTGGATGGATCAGAACAATTCCTACTATGATGTGTATTCATCATCATCTTCAATGGTAGATTCATCATTTCTCTGAGCTATGACTTCTTTCTTTCTGTCTTTGTATTCATATTTCACTATGATGCCTGAAATTACAATCTCTTGAACCTGTTCCTTATTTACCTATCCTTCTTTTCTTCCAGTTGTTTTCCAAACCTTTTTGTTTCTGACATATTTCTTTTTCTCTGTAGAATTTTCTTCATCTCGTTTTATTGCCAATCTTGTGATCTCTGGGACCTGGTCTTTGTTCACATTTTCATCATGGTTTCTTATCCATACTTTCTTACATTTGATATCAGTGTTCTCTTTCATGTAAGTATCGATCATGCTTCTACAATTACTAGCTATGTGTCCTTAGTTATGACATTTGTAACATTCAATGTTATGTGGGGCCACATAGGCATTTCTTGCTTGAACATTTATTTTATAATCCCTGCAATCTACAATCTTATGTCCAAATTTAGTACAATAAAAACAATGACCATAAAAGAAATTTGCATACCTAGGAGTGAATGATCTTCTTTGTGGCACAGTCCTTCTGAATTTTTTCCTTGACTGATCATGATCATGATTGAAGCTTCTTTGTGGCTTGAACATGTATGGTCTTCTTGAAGATGTATCTTCAATAGTTTTCTTAGATTCTGGTTGACCACAATTCCTTCCTTTGAGTACTTTTGCATAACTCTTTCTATTTTATTCATTCTTCTTTTCTAGCGACCTAGAGTGCTTCTCTTCATTCTCTATAATCGATGTGGATGTTTCTGTCTCTTCAAAATTCTTGTTGAGATTGACAAATTTACTTCTCAATGTGAGAACTTCTTCTTCAATCTTCTCAACCTCTTCTTCTTTCTTCATTATATGAGACTTCATAACTTATTTTGTTCTTTTCTCTTCTTCAAGATGAATTTTTAATGTGATTATTTCTTCTTCAAGTCCTTTCTCTTCTTAACCAAACTACGCCTCAAGTTGTTTTAGATCGTTACTTATTTCTTTAAGATGATATGTCAATATCTTCTCTCTCATTTCTACTTCTTCCTTATGTGCTTCTATGTTGTCTTCCAAATACTGCTTTTCATATTTAAGATTTTCTTCGATCTTTCTAGCTTCTTCTAGCTGAGTTCTTAATTTCTCAATGACCTGTTGAGATTCTTAAAAAATGTGAACACTTCCTTTTGTTTCATCAATTCTTTCTTGAGTGACTTGTTTTCTTCTCTTAGTTCATCTAAAGCACTAATCAATTTTGCTTCATAATTGTCTTCATTTTCAATTAGTTTTTTTGTCTCATTTCCTTCATGGCATTTTATTTCAATATGTCCATGTTTTTCACAATTAAAGGAAAACAACATACCTCTGGTGATTATGTACTCTTCATCTTTTGAATCTGTTTGACATGGTGAACATAATTCTTCTTGATATGTATCTAATTCTTCTTTGGAATTTTCCAAATCTATGATGGGTGAAGAATATATGTCATGTAAATTATCCCAAAATTCTTTGGTTGATGAAAATTTACCAACCTTTTCTCTTACCAGATTAGGTAATCCTTCCCAAATGAAATCCATTGTTATTTTTGTATTCTTCTTCAATTCCTTCTTGGCTGAAGTCTTTTCCATTTTTGAACTATCATATCCTGTAACAACTCATAGCCAAATATAATGTCCATGTGCCTGTAAAAACAAATTCATCCTTCTGCTCCACATCTCATACTTTAAACCATTCTGACCATTAAACATTAGTACTCCATTCTCAGAATAATCCATGATCTATTTCCAGTGGTTAAATTGTTCCCCGAAGGAACCTGCTCTGATACCAATTGTTGGATTATTGAGAGGGGAGGTGAATCAATAGAGAAATTTAATCCTTTTTCACCATAAAATGCAAGTGTTATATAAATGTAGCATTATCATACAATAGTTGCAGAGTAAATAAACAATGAACAAATGAGAAATCACACACATACACAGTACACCAATGTTTTACGTGGAAACCCAAAGTGGGAGAAAACCATGGAATGTTTTTTATTATATGTCTTTAATAATTGCATTCATTGGAAGAACCAACTTCCTTTGTTTTCTAGAGGCAACTGGAAGGAGGCTCCAACCCCCTATTTTCTTAGGATACAGCCTAAGGGAAGCTCCAACTCCCCAATTCTATAGCTACAACCAGAAGGATTCTACAACCCCCTATGTTCTCTGGATACAGCCAGAAGGTGGCTACAACCACTTGTTCGTGCCCCGTCCAACCGCCATGACGTAGAAGTAGAATGATGGAACCACTGTCACACTATCACTGTGAGATATACTATTGTAAACCTATACCAATCACCATGTAATCAAATTGTACCATAAACAAGTGCATAAACCATGCACCAACCTGTACCTCAACCTGTAGTCAACATGTACCATAAACAAGTGCATCAACCATGCACCAACATGTATCTCAACCTATACCATCAATGAGTGTGTCAACCATGCACCAAATATGTACCAATAATGCATCAAATACACAAACTATGACTCATCAAGATGTACCAACATCATCAAATATACACCTCATGTATGTGCCAACTCATCAACTACTTGTCTCAACCATGTACCCAAGATGTACCTCAACCAAAAGCCCTCATCAAATTCATCATCCAAATCTGATCTGATCACATATACCTCAAACACTATAACACAAGTTTGTACCTCAAACCATGTGCTAGAACCTCACTGTTCTACAACCTCTATCTATACCAATAACTTCAGCAACACATCACAAGCAAAAGACCAATATTGTAATATCCCTAGGCCGAACCCAATTGTAAATGTAAATACAAATGTACATAAGGTGGTGAGTTGTTTTATATCATTTTTGTAAGCACATTTCATGGCATAGTGTGTGCATGTACTGCACAGTAAAACAATGAAGTGTGCACATTCTTGGATACCGTGCGCAACAACTTAAGTGCGCACGATTTTGAGGCTAGAGAGCCTTTATGTATACGTGATGTCTTATAGGCTGGTGATCCAGTTTTTTGATGATTAGGCCAAAGAGACTAGATGTTAAAGGCCAACGTGCCTACTTTTGTATATGTCTCAACATTAATATAAAATACATCGGTGCACACAGACTGACCATGATAAAATAGTATGGGGGACTAAACTCCACTAGTTAGGGAAAGGGGGGGATAAAATTTAAGGAAAAGGGGCTAATATAGGGAGCTTAAGCCAAAAAGGAATATTATATTAATATTTCTTAAATATAAAGTATGGATAATTATTTTATCATAAGTTCTAAGGATGGGGACAAGTGGGCCAAAGTAGCTCCCAACATGACAAGTGTCAAGTTGGGGACATGCATACATATTGTTTGGACTTAGTTCATTTTCCATCATTCCTTCCATCATTCGATTAGGCATGCAACCATTCCATGAGATTTCACTCACTCAATCAGTTGACCTCCATACCTTCATGTCATTGTACCTGAACCTGTATCCATACCCATACCTATTTGTGTAGTTGGTTATCTTGGGAGATGGACTGAAGAAGCGGGTTGTCAGGCCCATGGGATATTGAAGAGGTGGGTTGTTAGGCCCATGAACAATTTCTCTATGGGTGAGATAATTGTCGAGAATTGATTTCCTGAAGATATTAAATTGCAGCTATAGGGCTCTGAGACTTCTTGTCCGGCCTATTTTTGAAGCTCGGAAGGGAAGTGGGGCATCCAACGAACTGTTGAGAAGAGAAGGGGCACACTTCCTGGGGTGGGATAGGCATGTGGGGAATGAGGGAATGTAGGCTGCTAGTTTCAGTTGGCACCTCTGATAGAGTCTTTCTTATTGTCTGAGATAGTCATCATGGTTAGGAATCCATTTACTCGGGTGGAGTTTAGTCCCATCTCAAGGGTGACCCACTGCTGAGAGTAATGAGCAATGTGTTCTAATTTTGGGAGGTTTATGGAAGGTCTACACGCAGTTGGTTATATTCTTGCCAAGATAAGTGTCAATTGTGTGATAAATTACATGTTGCATAATTATTTACGTGTTTATTTTATGGATTTATCCTATGTATGGTTTATAACTTTGTTTAGATTTATGGGTATTGCCTGCATATGCTGCATGTACATGTTTACTATCATTTTCGTATGAATCTGTGGATTTACAGTATGTATTTTTCTATTTATGTTTTATATATAAATTTCCACAAGAGTTCTGTGTGTATATGTTTTAAATGCATGTAGTTCAAAACATTTATGTGGCATAGCTTAGTTGGATGTTGGGTATGTTACAGTATGTTCCAAAGAGAGAAGAAAATAGTTCTCTGGAGTAGCAGGCCCCGACCTGGGTGGTCGAGGATGTTACAAATACCCATATGCCAAATACCAACTATATCCCTCAACAAGTTTGATATATGCAACAATATTGAACATCCAATACCATCTCAAGAGATAAACCCTATCTCACAAAACATACTTCAAACAAGATGTGCCATATCTCTCATAAATATACCTCAACCATGTTGCTATTATGATATTTTTTCCGCACTTTTTCTATCACAATTTTTGTGTTGTGATTTTTGTGCCGCACTTTTTTTGCCAAACTTTTTCTGTCGTGATTTTTCTATCGCAATTTTTCTGCCACAATTTTTCTATCACACTTTTTCTGCCGCACTTTTCCTGATGCACTTTTCTTGCCACACTTTTCTCTATCAATAATACCTACCAAATAACCTTTCACAAAATAGATATTCAGTAGGTTCAAGTGTATTTAAATGAAAGATTCTTGCCTCTTATTTATACTTTCATGTAGCATCCTCAAGGGGTTATCTTTTAACCATATTAAACCACTTTCCTTATTTTAGGGTTAACCCACTTATAACCACTTGTCCACTTAACTTAACCACTTTCCATAATTAGTAAGTTCTACATTAACTTTATTATTTAAATAATTTATTTTTCATTCTCTTTGACTTATAGTACACTCGTCACTTCACTTTATTATTTAAATAATTTATTCTTTGAATACACTTTGACTACTTTGACCTTTTGGGGCATCTAGATGACTCTTGATAGTTCTCCAACTTCACATGTCCATAAATCTCTAACCGTGAGGAGTTATGTGACGTTCCACATACCACAGGAAATGGAATGACATATACTATCCATTTAGAATAGTCTTATCTTCATATATATTAAAACTCATACCATTATACATCAAACAAACTTGGGTCCATTACCCAAACCTTTGTGGTACCGAAATTTTCTACCAGGCTTTCTTCAAGGGTTGACATCAATGACAACCAACCCAATTAATAAACAGTATGGCACCCAAAAAGAGTGGTCATATAATCATAC
>JZKD02S0792138.1:197690-209962 GCA_000966675.3 Picea glauca | reverse complement strand
CATGGGTGACAAGTGTCAACCCAAGCGCATGCAGTTAAAACTGTTGAGTTGAGCCATGTTGGGGGTTCCTCCTCCATTCGACTGTCGATTGTCTGAACCACGAATCCCGTGGCCCTATTTCAAGGGTTGACATCAATGACAACCAACCCAATTAATAAACAGTATGGCACCCAAAAAGAGTGGTCATATAATCATACTAGATCCAGAAGGCACATAATTGGTTGAATCATTCCCTCAGATGGCGCAGAAATTCAAGGATGTTTGTTGGTTTGAATTTTTCTCAACGTTCCAGGGGCATGATGAAAATATCTCGATGGTGTTTGAAAAGAATTTTGACTGCTTTGAATCTATGGTTTGAAAACTTCTGATGCATGTGATAGAACATTCTATTTCTAAATCTTACAGATTGCTAGTGTATGGAGAAATATGGTGGAAGAAGGAGAATGTGGTCATGGAATTTGTAAATTAATTTCTAATTCCAAAGAAGAAAAACCCTAACTAGGGAAAGAGTATAACACACAGCTGGGTGAGTAAATAATGGCACACTGACTTACTAATTATCCATGGGTACATTACATGTGAAGGCATGTTTTCCTTGGTTTATCTCTATCATATCAGACTGTTGATTCATATAAATGGTGATTACCCTCTTAACTTACCCTACTTTCTGTTAAAATGTTTATCCAATATGTCTAAGAGTATAAAATCCCATCCTACTATAAAAAAAAAAGAATTTTTCATCAAGGTTTGATTAGAACATTAGTAATTTTCTCCTTAAAGGAAGTCCAGAGATATTGGGATTGGTTAATCCATTCCTTAAAACCATATTTACAGTCAACTAAATCCAAAAATGTCAAGGGGAAGAAACCAGTCAAACAGAAACAGACTCCTCAAGCCACCAAAGTCTTAATAAAAGAAGAGTCATCTGCAACTAGGGTAACTTAGGATAGCAAGAGAAAATTGCAAACTCGGAAATTTATTGGAGATTTGTCTGTAGGTGAAGATCATGAGAAATGCACTACTAGTCGAGATAAGAATCCTAAAACGAATGAAAACATTGACATATATATTGATCCAGATATAAAAAGGGAAATTGATGAATATGAGGATTAAACCACAAGCCCATTTCAGACTCCAGTCAAATAGAAAAAACAATCTACAAGTAAGAAGAATACAAAGGGTAAAAAATAGAGCAAAAATCAAACACTTGTACCTAAATTCCCTCGGAGGAATTCCACCAGAGCTACTAATAAATTTATACTGAATTCAAAAGAAATGTTCCATCCTTCCATAAATAAGGAGAATCTTATAATTATAGAAGACAATTCATAGGATTCTACGAAGGAGATTAAAAAGAAGGTAGTGGCATCTTCTTTACATAGAACAAAGAAAGAATCTAAGGACCTGAAGAAGAAACAAGAAACAAGAAATTATATTGCACAGTACTCCATAAGACCAGTGACCAGAGAAACTACCAAGTCATATTTAGTATCTGAATTTGTGTTTAAGGGAACATATGCAACTTATGATAATAGAAATGATCTTTTTGAAGAACCAGACCAGATGCAAGACCTTCCAGAAACCATAGATTCTAATAGCATTGAGGATGAATATATCAGTTATGGACTATCTTCAAAATATATGATTAAATTAACAAAATCCTCAAGATGCTATTGATCTGAATTTACCTACCCCTGTAGAGGAATATCCATAATTTAAAGTAAAAGCAAGGAAGGAAAAAGATAGAGTAAAGGAGTTGTAGAGTATGATAAAGCAATTGAAGAAAGAGAAATATTTTGTTGAGCAATGGAATGCCAAATAGAAAGAAAAGATACAGGATTTTAAAAAGAAAAGAAAAGAATAGAAGGATTTTCTTAAAGAGGTAGGAGAATCCAATATCAAGTTATATTGGCATAATGTTGTGTTAACAACCAAGCTTAAACAAAGGGACACTACGGCTAGTGTAGTTATCATACCATGATGATTCATGAAGAATTTTCTTTAGTTTTTTATGGCTCGATGTTACTTCTCATGGAGTAAAGATGAACAGTTGGATTCATAATACTTGAGTCAAAAGAAACTTTTTGATATCTCGGATGGAACAACTCAACAAGATAGGGTTCCAATTTTTGTGGGATTTTCCAGTTTTATAAAGCTATTTCCTAATCTGTATTTAGATTGGTTGTTGAGACCTCTACTATATAGGCATTAGATGTGCTCTTTTGATCTAATTTTCCTAGGAAATAGGCATTGACATGATCCTATTACAAAAC
The DNA here is from genome assembly GCA_000966675.3 of Picea glauca. Taxonomy (NCBI): domain Eukaryota; kingdom Viridiplantae; phylum Streptophyta; class Pinopsida; order Pinales; family Pinaceae; genus Picea; species Picea glauca. Next base: position 207,689 of record JZKD02S0792138.1, on the reverse strand, counting down.
TGTAAACTAGAAAATAGGATCTATAGGTGTTATCACTGAAATTTCATCCGCAAATGGTTACAAGAATCCAGCGTCGTCAAACAGTTATGAGGTCACCCATGGACCAAAAATACCACAAAATCATTTCTAAAAGGTCCAAAACTATAAAACCAGTGGAAAAATTAAAGTGCGCTATGACTACACCACAAGCGCGCACACATGGGCTATCCAGAAATGCAGGAAATGTGCATGATGCGTGACTATGGTCGATAAAATCTGGGAACATATAAGAATGGCACATTTATGAGAGTGGTCGTCCTCCCACCCACTTCTGGGCATCTTCCAAGTTGATTTGACACTCAAATCTGGACTGTATCCGACTGGGGGGCTGGTCAAAGACCTAAAAATGCCCTAATTAGCCTCTTTTCACACTACAAACTGGTTGCACAATACCTCAAAGAATTTCTCTAAAAATGCCATGGGTGCACTTCATTTTTCAAGTAATTTCATTAGCAAAGTTATGTTGCCACTATTCTCTTGAGGAATCCCCTATTCTCATTAAGAGTATACTAGCATCATTACATTGGGCAATCCATCTCACCCCTTGAGTGGATTAGAAAGGAATTCTTTCACCATTTTCATTCAAAGTTGTAAGAAGAGCTTATTTGTGGGGATCCAAGAGCCCTCCCTTGGAGGAAGAAGGGACTCATAGTCCTCTTTCTTCTTGGTCTTTTATTTCACTAATATCAACCTTACCATTGGTGACATGGGTCTTATTGTTTCTTTTGTCCTTATGTACCTATGTTCATTAGTTTAGTTGTTATTTTATTTCTTAGTTGTTCTTTTATATTTCATTCTCTAACCCTTTTCCTTACAGTTGTCCTTCTTAGCAAACCCAACTAAGCTTGCAAGCACCTCTATTTTGCTCACTAAGGTGACGAAAGAGGCGCAACAGATTGATGACTCCATTGGGGAAAGGTATCAATTTCCTACCCCATTTGGGTTTTTTTAGCTCTTCTTTTGGTTTATTTAACTTGCAGGTGCATTAACCGGTCCAAGTCGACCTGCAAAACATCCAATTCCAAGTTGAATTGAGAGAATTCCATCCATAATTTTCTTCACGGTCGCGTGTCTATTGTGCACGGGTTTTTTGGCCCACAGACGCACATCATGCGCACATGTGCCTAAGACACAGTCTTGTTCTGTGCACTTGCACCCAAAAGCTCGTTTTTGTCTATGCACAGGCGCTCAGTGCACCTCTGTCTACACTGAGACCCACGCGCCTGTGCATAAAATTACACATTGTAAGGTTTTTGTGATTTGGGGAAGCCCCCTAGCCTTATTAAAAGTGATTTCATGCATGTTTCAAAGCTACACCACAATTAATTCCCTCTGCATATAAAGGGATTAGTCAAAACACATAGGCACTTAGGGGGTTTAAAATCATTTTTTCCTCTTTTTGCTTTCATTTTTCCACATGGATGGCTTGCTTTGACTAAAAACTATAAGTTGGAAATCATTTGTAAACACATCTAGCTTGCATTGGGACTAGAAGTTGGATAACAATCGTTTAGTATGCTCTTTTCTCACACCTCAAAACGATCTTGAGAATCAGAAAGAGGTTGTAGGAAAATTTCATCTCCCTTAAAAAGACTAAAACCTTTAGGAGAGGACAACAGGCCCCTCATGGACTCCTCTTAGTTTATTTTTCAAACACATCTTAAGATTGTAATGGGCCCATACATGTCCACATGCTACAAAGATAGGATAGTGTTGAAATTTACTTTCTTTTAAATCACTAGGGAAGTTTAAAGGTTTTGTAACAGTCCCATACATTCCCACATGATCGCAATCTAGGATATTTTCAAAGATTTTCTTAGATTAAATCACAATAGGGAGTTAAAGGAATAGTAACGGACCCACATGTCCACATGCTAGTTTCCTAGGGACTTTTGAATTACGCAAGGTTGTACCAAAGACATTTAGTTAATTAGGTAATCAACACTTGTAAGGACCAAGTGAAGTCCACATGCAACAAGGTGACACCTAATTCATTACAACATTGGCACACTTTTACTCATTCACACACAAAAGTCACTTATCACTCACATAGTTTTCTTCTTGAAACGTGGCGGTCAAAGTAAGTTTCCTCCAGAGGGATTCTGAAAACACCCCACCCTTTTCTTGATAAGACTATCCACTCCCATTTAATTTCAATGAGATTGGTTCACACCCCCAATCTCTCAAACAACCACATATAAAAAAATTCTAAAAACTCACTAAGTTTTCCTCCACAGGAGGTGCCAAAAATAAATTTTTTAGTCTAGATAGGATTTCGGGGATAGGCATCCAAATAACTCTCCGTTATTTGGTTCTCATATTATCAAAACAAAAGAATTTGTCAAATAAGGAACTTAAAATCCTCCAAGTCAAGTGTTCCTACACCATAAGGTAGGGAGATACTCGTGAAGGGTTGAATGTCGAGGTCCGATTGTTCTGTGCATACCCCCTTGAGGCACCCACCTCTTGGACGAAATCCATCTCGTGCCCCATTTATTAGGCCAAAAATCTAAATGTCGCACTTTGACCGAGGTACCTAGTGACCAAATTTTAGGACATCTATCCAAGTGGAAATTGTGGGCTGCAATTGCACCTTGATCAGATTTTGTGTGGCTATTGGGAAATATTGTCATTTCTTTCGGGATATGCCCCCTTTACCCCTCATTATAACTGATTATTTCATCCTTCACTAGTTTCTCTTCCGGTGACTTCAGACCCCACTGTTGAGTACTATTGGAAGGTCCAGTGCTATTTGAGAGGAAGGACATTATGTCTTTTAGGACACAAGAATTTTTTTTCTTTGTTCCCCCACGAGGACAAAATCCACTTAACCACATATATGTTTCTTTATCATAACACTTTATGTATGATGCACTTCTGATTACATTTTTGATTTGGATATATATTGTGTAAAGTTCAAAAATTGCAACAAATGCTCTTGCTTATTTACTCTCACCACCATTCGCACACATTCACTCAGCTAGTCGGACATTATAGGGGACCCACAAAATCCCCGCCATTCTAGATGCTTGCTAAACCTCCCTCTTATCTTAGGGGGAGTACCTAGTCTTGCCAACTCATCGACACCACCTTCTCACACTCCAATGAGTTCCATTGTATTAGGATCATCTTTTCTTGGTTCCACCTTACTTGGGTCCAATTCCCAAGGTTCACCATCCACTTGCTCTCCTCTACACGGAAGCAGGGGGCCAACTTCCTCTCAAGGGGGAAGTACCAACCCACCTAACCCCCCTCAAGGGTTAGGCTCACAGAACACTCACACCATGGCTGGAACTAATCCTACACCCACACTATTGATGCCATACTTGTCCTCTTTTAACATACCAGATCTAAGAAAACTCACAAATGATCCTATATTGCATGACCCCACATGGCCTGCAATGCCCACCAAACTACCTTTAGACATCCCCAAGTTTTGAAGGAAAGGAAAGGGATGACCCTACCAATAATGTCATGGCTTTCCACCTATGGTGCTCTTCCAACAGCATCATGGATGATTCCATCATACTAATATTATTTCAATGCACACTCATTGTCCCATCAACCAAATGGTATGTTGATGAAAAATCGGGATCCCATGCGACTTTTGAATCCTTGGCCAAAGCTTTTTTAACTTTTTTTCAATTATCAATCCTCCATGAAAATGGTCTCGAACTACTCTCTAATTTCAAACAAACCTCAGCCACACAAATCGTTGATTACATTCACGAGTGGGGTAGACGACGTAGTTTGTGCAAAGCAGAAACCACCAAACAATAGTGTCTCGATTGGTTTCTCATATCACTTGTCTCTCTCCTCGGTAAATATGTGGCTTCCACCTTTCCTCAATCCAAAGAAGAAGCCATTAGTAAGGCTCAGTAGTATGACCTCATCTATTCACAATCAGGGTACTTATACACTATACTTCCTAATCTCCCAAAACCTGTGCCATTTGGCCAAGACAAACCCAAGATGTCTCACTCAGCAAACGGATTGATTCGTAACACCATGCACCACAATCCACAACCACCAATGTATGGCACACCTCAATATCCGTCGGCATATGGGGGCACCTCTTATTACCCCCCACCCCCTTATCAACAACCATACCTAGTTGTTATTCCTCCACCCATCAGTGGGCCACTTCCGGCACCCCCAATGCACCCACCTATCCAAACAAGTTCTGGTACTCCCTCTACCTCAACTTATACACTAAGTACTAGCGAAAGCGCCAAGCCTTCCTATGTACCTTACAGATTGTTACCTCCACAGAATCCATACTTTCCATTCCCTGGTCCTCCACAACCCATGGCTCCCCCACATCCTCACACTGGGGTGAATTTTGTTCAACCCTCTCCCGTTTGGCAGTATCAAAATTTCAAACAGCTAAATACGGAAAATCCGACCCACCCGTCGAATAATGCCAAAAAGAAAGCAAGAAACAGGAACAACAACAACCCAGGTCAAGGTGGGAATCAACCCCCACAAAAACAACCTACTGGGGGCAACCATAATCAAGGGAATCAGAACCCCCAGGGGGGAAATAACAACATGCATCAAGGGATAAATAACAATATTATTAGAACCACCTTCCCTTGTTCCCTTTGTGTTGAGTTTGGTCATTACAATAATCATTGCCCCCAAATCGCTGATTTCAAGTGGTTGAAAGACTCAGGCAGTCTACCACCTCCTCCAGCACCACCTGCCCCTCAACAGGCCCCACAACAGTATGTACAACAACCCCCCCAGTCGTTCTTCAAAACCCCATTCCACACCAAGGTGTGATGAACACTCAGCAAGAGAAACAACATACCCCGCCACAGTTGGGGAAATACCTCAATCCAAACAATCCAGCGGATCATACAATCCTCCTCACCAGTGAGGAATAAATCCTTCTTCAAACATGTAATCATCAATACCATGTGCCCGCTAAGTCTCCTCCCATGCCCCTAGAAACATCCCCCACACCAACGGGACCCCCGTTGGTAATCCCTCGCCCGAACGTAGAAACACCTCTTCGTATCCCTCGCACCCCATTGCGTAGGAATGTCCACAACCCACAGGCTAGGGCGGCCCATAATTACAGTTTGGTTGATGACTTAGCACAATCCCCAGCTTCCATGTCAGTCTTAGAGGTCTTTCAAACTTGTCCCCCTCAACGGAAATCATTAATTTCCACCTTGGGGGCAATTGACCCCGTGGATACTCGACTCATCACATTTGATCTCGACAGCGGAGAACCTTGCCTCCCCACTCTAATCACTTTTCAAATCCCAGTAAGATTTCAGAACACTATAGTCCATCGGTGCATCATCGATGAAGATGTATCCACATGCATTATGTCCAAGTCTATATGGCAAAAACTTGGTTCCCCCGAACTCATACCATCTTCCATTACATTAAGAGCCTATGATGGACGACCATCATCTCCGGAAGGGATCTTCCAAAATGTCCCTGTAGAACTCGGGGGAAAGACTATCTTCATCGACATTGAAGTTATTGATGCCCTGCTTGATTACAATATCTTGTTTGGCCGTAGCTACATGTACGCTATGAAGGCGATTTCCTCGTCAGTATTTCGAACCATGTTGTCCCCACACAATGGGAAGATCGTCACAATTGACCAAGTTTTGCATTACGATCCTAACCCTTTCGCCAACATCGATAACATTCTCCCCCTCATCCATACTCATCCTGAAATGTACCCACTCATTGAAATGGGTCCCAGGATTTTCAAAGACCCATCATTGTTAGGAACTTACCACGGTGTGCCACCACTCCTTCATCCTTCCAATCAAGTATGCATTGTATCATCCAATGAAACTGACATAGAGGATACCCTTCCTCCCATGAAGTCTTCTATCATATCTGATGTCCCACTAGTCATAGAGCTCCCCCCTCATGAGCCTCTTGCAAACTCGTCGACTCCACCAGGTCATGATTCCACCTCTCCCCAAGGCCATATCCCAGTTTGGGAGACAATTCCCCAAGCCATCACTCAAATCCCCTTCTTCTAACCTCCACCGAGTGTACAAGATTTCTAAGTAGCCGCAATGCTTACCCTCCCTAATATGGTGTTGGCAATTCTAGTTTGGTATTTTCATCCACCCGAGATGGTCCCTCAACCATCCCTTCCCCCTAAAACATAAGGACTCCCAATGACGATTCCCATACTCACTCCACCATACCCTCTACACCCCCACTTACTAACCTCCCTACCACAGCAGAAGGCAGGTGAAAGAAGAAGGATCCTACATCTCCACTTCCCCCATGTGTGCAACCTCCTTGCGCGCTATGTGAGAAAGATGGACACCAAACCAACCACTACCCATCTCTACCCTAGTTAAGGAACCTAATTCCACTCAATCCAACACCTTCAATGCTCGCCACTGTAGCAAGTACTTCCGCTACCACTCCTCACTCAAGTAACAAAGGACTGTGAACCAAATTCTCTTGCACTATATGTTCAGAATATGGCCACTATACACACCATTTCCCAGCACTACCGTGCTTTCGGTAGACATTAGCCATAGTATGCCAAAGCTTCCAGAACGAACCCGCCCCAGCTACATCATCCCGCCCAAAAATCACTGACATCCATTACATCACAACACCAGTCAATGAATGCATGAGATGCCCTTTCTCTCTATGAGAATCCTTAGATCATTTCACATACTAGTGTCCTATGATCATTGAATACAGGCAACACCAGATGGCCCTGATTCAAACCCCTGCACCCCCCATAGAATTGGTGGTTGACCTTACCTCACCATTTGAGATTCTTCATATCATTTCTCCTAAACCAGAGGAACTCTTGATGCCTCCATGGTTCTTGGATGACTTATCCGAGGATTTACTCCCAAATCCCCCTAATTCTCCCATCCATTTTCCTACGGAAACTTTACATCCAACTACCACTATTACTCCTTAGTACTTCGATATTTGGTTTATGTTGAGAGAACCATCACAATCTCATTGCATCATTCCCCTGACTTCTTCATCACCAAAAGACAACCACATGGTGATAGTCACCGATGTCGCTCTCTTAGACCCCTTGTATTCCTGCCAATTTCACTGTGACAAGGACATACTCGAAGAACTAACAACTCCTAACTACCCATGGGATGCACTACACCATAGAGTGCTCTTATTTTCACAGGAAGCCTTCATGCCTCCTACCCAACACCCTACATATGCAGTCGAAACCAAGGATTTTATCCCATCAGGGGGCATCAACTGGTTCAACAACCCCATCACGGATCCTGATGCTTTTGAAGAAGGAAACACGGACATCATTTCCCCGACCATTAAAATCAATATTTCCATCAAAACTGGAGTCGTCGAGGAAATCACCATTGGTTCTGCTTGCACTCCTCAAGAAATCCCCGCCTATAAATCCCTCTTCCAATAATATCGGGATATTTTTGCCTGGTCATACATAGAAATGCCTAGCCTTGATCATTCTATCGTCGAACATCGCATTGACACCTAGCCTGACATTACACCCATTCGTCAAAAACATCGACCACTACACCCATCCAAAGTAGCGACCATCAAAGCCGAGATTGACAAATTACGTACGGCTGGGTTCATCTACCCCATCTCCTACACATCATGGGTTTCCAACCCTGTACCCGTTAACAAAAAACATGGCACTATCCGCTTCTACATGGACTTTCACGATATCAATCATGCCTATCCCAAAGACAACTTCCCAACACCTTTCATCGATCAAATTATTGACAATTGCGCAGGCCACAAGGCTCTGTCCTTCATGGACATTTTCTCTAGTTATAATCAAATTCAAATCCATCTGGCCGATCAATACAAAACCGCATTCACCACCCCTTGGGGTATGTTTGCGTATCGCATCATGCCTTTTGGCCTAAATAACGTTGGTGCCACTTTCCAGTGGGAGATGACATACATTTTTCATGATCTGGCTCATATCATCCTCACATACTTGGATGATCTCACAGCTCAATCCAAAAACCACACCCAACATCTTGATGATTTACGAATTGTCTTCCAATGATGTCGTCAGTACAACATCCGTTTGAACCCCCTCAAGTGAATATTTTGTGTCGTCGTTGGGTGCCTCCTTGGCTTCATCGTTTCCCAAAGCGGTATCACCGTAGACCCCCTCAAAGTCTAGGCCATCATTGAAATTCCACCCCCCCAGAATTTACGTCAACTCCAAAGCCTACAAGGAAAAGCTGACTTTTTATGGTGATTTGTCCCCAACTACGCCACTCGATCACATGGCTTCCTTCAATTACTATGCCATGACATCCCATTTCATTGGGATGAACATGCCCAAAAATAATTCGACGATCTTAAAGCGACGCTCTCCAACGCCCCTTTAATTAGTGCACCCGACTACAATCATGACTATACCCTCTACATATCAGCGTCATTTGTCTTAGTAGCAGGCATTCTCGTCCAACTCGGTGATGGAAATCGTGAGCATGTCATTTACTATGTTAATAAGAACCTCTGAGGGCCACCCCTGAAGTTTAAACACGAAGAGAAACTACCCGTTGCAGTCGTCCTCGCAGTCTAGAAACTGCGTCATTACATTCTGCTTTGCACAACTAAGGTTGTAGTCGATTCCAACCCTATTCAATACTTTCTTAGTCATCAACAAATTAATGGAAAATTTTCCCGATGGATCATTATGCTTCAGGAGTATGATCTCGAGTTTTAAACACCCAAGAGCAAGAAATCCCTCATCCTTCACGAACTTTTCATGGCATTTCCCTCTAATACTGCCAGTACCCCCGTCAATACTAACTTCCCTGACAAACATCTCTTCTACATCACTTCAGATGACCCTTGGTACGGTGACCTCCTCGTCTACCACTGAACCCAAAAATTTGGTAACCACCTCTCAAGAGATGATCGTTGTCGTATTCGCCACTAGGCCCCTCGCTATCTTCTCAATTGAGATATCTTATACCGGTGAGGGGTCTACACCATACTTCGTCAATTCTTGACTATTGACAATGTTAAGGTCCTAACCTGCACATAGGTAGATCAATGTATTCAAATGTAATAAAGGTCAATATTAATAAGGCCTTTCAATAAAATAGAATAAGGCAGATGTAAGAATACCTAATAGAAGCTTCCGCTTCTAGAAGGATCTTCCTCTAGAGGCTTCTCTTAATAGACATATTTAGTATAAATAAGGGGTGAGGGTATGAGAACCCTAGCTTGGATATTATTGTAACAGAGCACTACTCGACTGGAGTTTCCCCCCTCGAAGAGGCCTATGAACATTTCTTTCTGAATCAAAGTGATTTTTCTATTGCTATTTTGTATATCATTTATGTGTATTGTGAAGATTATGCTGGATATTTTACTGTTATTCTTCCATTTCTAGCATTTTATTTCTGTTCATCATATTTTATGTAACTGGTATCTTGCAAGTGGTATCAGAGCACTTTCCTTGGCAGAAATTATGGGTATTTTTTTTTCAGGGTAGATATGTATTCCGACGTCTTTAAGCCACAGAGATCTATCGTTATGCGCATAAACCCGTGGTTGAGGGATTCATACACGCAGGAAATACAAGTGGTTCTTAAGCGCACATATGTTGGACACCCTTGTAACCCCTGTTGGTACCCCTTCGAGTGGTAGCGCATCAGACAACACCTGTGTATGGATCGACCTAGATTTCCTGAAGCCCTCTTTAGATAAACCTATCGGCCACTGGACTGCTATAGTGTCACTGAGAACAACACTTGGGAATATACTCTCTAGTACCTGGTAGTCGGGTAGTACGAATAAGGGTACGGTCTATCCTCCTTAGTTAGTGCCCTGAGATATTGGGTTGAGTACTACTATTGGACCCCGCACATATATTAGAGAGCTATAGCACAGGGCAAACCCTTGTCTGTAGAACCCTTGAATACCTAACCCTTGGGGAACATAAACAACAACATAAACAAATTAAACTGG